>JBBPCS010016617.1:0-26988 GCA_037974645.1 Hollardia meadi | reverse complement strand
ACACACACACACACACACACACACACACACACACACACACACACACACACACACACACACACACACACACAAGGCCCTCTTGTATTTGACCCCCGAAGAATTAATAGTCTTTACTCAAAATCTGTCTTTAGTAGAGCTCACCATTAGCTGCTAATAGCTGTGTTATTTCATAGATGGTGCCAAGTTGGCAGCATCAGGCATAAAAAAGATGGTTATCGCAGGCTCTCTCCCATAGAGATAGCCTTGGTCCAAGATACAGCATGAACTTGATGCTATCGTGGAGAGTTAATACACATTACAAGACAACATAACAAAAGAAAATTATTCTCTGTACTTGCCATAAATTCTATACTTGATGAATGGATTTTATACAGTAGGATTTATACAGTAGAAGAAGAAATCAATAGTCTGATCTAATGTGGTCTCAGATGTATTAAAGAGGCATTAATGCATAAAGAGTGGAAACATTCCACAGAAAGAAAAAATATCTTTTATGTGCTGCACCTCATGGCGTCATTGAATCATAGCTGTCAATAGCCCTTTAGATGACGCACTGGTTTTATGTTTCTTAACATTTTGTCTGATTTCGTTGTAAATATTTACTGCTCTCTTCTCTAATTTTGTTTCTTTTTCAGGGTAGAGATATCATCATGCCTCCGAGTTTGATCGATGTCCGTGAGTTCATTTGGTGTTGCAAGAACGTCTTTTCATATCAAACATACTTTTGCCTAACTCAAACAAAATGCACATTTGGAACACTTTTTTTAAAATATATATATATAGCTTTAAAGTGAGTATTATGTTAGTTACACCTATGGCCACAAGTTACTATTGCAGGATAATGCTAAAAACCAGGGCTGTCCAGTGTGACATGCTATTAAAAAAATGATGAAATTAATTAATCTCTGCAGGAGCATACGTGTGATACTGCTTTGGTTACTGCTTCCCGTGTGTGTGTATAATTTACTAATAAGATTTACACTTTATGATCAATATGAATTATATATTATGATATAAATTAGCTGATATTTCTATTGCTCATTTGAAACAATATACATGAATGTTTTGTATAGCAAGAGGGAGTGTTATTTATCATTATGGGCATTTTTCATGCACTGTATGCAACATTAATGTTCCTTGTTAGTCCCGTGCTTGTTTAAGTGATGAAATGCACTAGTTGTGGATGTTTTAAGAGATGGTGACAGACATTTCTTATACTTAAGCTGCAATTTTGTGGCCTTTGTTACAAAACGTTCAACCTCTGTAGCACCAGTGCTATGTACAAAAATGGTTATTGTACAGCCACTATAGTAGCACAAGTATAAAAGTGCCATAAAGTCAGTTACACAGTAATATTTCTCAAAAGTTTGCAGAGTTTAGCTAACATTAGCCGTCATAAGCTACTGCTCATACGAGAGCAAGTCAAGCTGCAGCTGCAAAATCCCCGAGTGTGTTAAACTGAGCAAGGATGTGTTTTATTGCTGTATACAACTTTTTCCTTCTTTCAAAAAATGACGCTTTAAGGCAAGATGAGGCATGTGTTATTACTGGATTAGAGCCTCCGAAGCAGCTGAGAAATACATCCCCGTGTCATGCTGGAATTGCTTTCAGTGGGCAGTGATATATTTATAAGCTGTGGTCACGGAAGAACCTTCATAATATTGGTGTCGGGCGACACTGACCAGCCTGCAACGGCTTTTTAATACGACGCCAAAATTAGCCTGATTTATGAGCAGATGTGAAATACAGTGCGTCTAAACCAGTACAGAGAGTGTCTTGGTATGTAAGTCAGAGAGGATTTAAAAAAAAAAAAAAGCTGAACTGTGTGCAGGTGATATCTGCTTCTCGGTTGTTCTAATTTCAAGGTTCTGGAGGTGCTGGAGATGCTTGGCTAGTGGACGGTGACATTGCTCCTGTGTTGGCCGGGATGTAAACCCCACCACCCACCCACCCTCACCCAGATAAGATGTCATCAGATATATGGTTATGGATTACTTGCAGATTGTGTCACAGTGGCAACAGATGTTGAGTGTCACTGTGGGAGAAGCAGAGAGCGGGAGAGGCCTGGGAAAGAGAGGGAACTGTTACCCAGGGTACACTTGAGGAGATCCACTCCATTTGCGCATACTTGTCAGGCTGAATCCCACAGAGCAGCGTGCTCATTTTCACTTCATAGCTAACTACCAGGGCATGCAATATAGCTAGATGTGTGCTCTCAGAGAAGTCTTCTCCTTTTTCAGGGGACATTTCACTCATCCTTTTTTCTTCATATCCTGCATATTATTTATTATTTTCTACACTGGTGGAAAGTAACTAAGAACATATAATTCAACTTCATTATTTAAATTGTCTGCTTTTTTATACTTCTACACCACTACAATTCAAAAGCAAATATTGTGCTTTTTACTTCATTACATTTATTTTGCAATTTCCGCTACTACATTTAGTTTGGTAATAAAAAACACATAAAACACATAATATTTTGATGCAAATACTTTATGTTTTATTACTTGAGTAAATGGTTAAGTGCCTGACTTTTACTTGTAACAGAGTATTTCTACACTGTAGTATTGCTAATCTTTGATCGGAGTACTTCCACCTCTGATTGTTGATACATTTCTCAGCGATTATCTGTGCTTGGATATTTGAGTGTGGTGCTTTGTTTGGATTTGAATTCCTATAAAAGCCGGATTCACTCTACTAAGTGCAATATTAAACCTAATCTTTGTGTGCCTCATTTCATAAAGCATTAATTAACACAACAAACGTTCATTGTCCTCCAGATGCCATCACCCATGTGGACAACATCAGATGTGAAGACTGTCAGGAAGTTTGATTGGAAAATTGTAAACTAAAGGAAAGACGCCATGGCAGACTGTTTATAGCTGTGCAGTAGCTGTAAAAGAAAGTGCAAAATGTCACCCATGTTTTCGATCAATCATACTTCTAAAGAACAAAAGGGTGCACTTTAAAAGCAATAAAAAGCTGTCTTAGTTCTGTGAGTGCCTGTTATAAAACATCCTTCTGACTCACAGTAAGAAGTGTTGAGGGCTCCGACAAGGCAAAATTAAAACGCAATTGGTGACGTCTGGTCCTTATATTTTACATGAGGTATAAGAAACAAAAGTAACTGCTGGTCCATGATGGACAAATCTGGTTTTCCATCATTTAATCCCACATTCTGTCACCTCCTCAGCATCCATTGGTCTTGTCTGACATCCTAAAGCCAGCACATGCCAAAAGGTCAATCTCATTTTCCTGTCACTGAGGTTAAAAAGGGACAACCCAGAGAACAGCTGGTCAGGCTGAGTGGAAATTGACACAACGGATGAACTAACATTTAGCTTTTGGAATGGTAAGCCTGGCCTGGCATTTAGTGACATTTGCCTTGCCACAGAGATGCATCTGGAGGGTCGGAAGAAGGGAAAAAAAAAAAAAACAAGGGTGGAGGAGTTTAATTGCGGGCTGAGCATTCTTTTTGAACCTATTAGCTATCTTATTTCTCGACAGAGTGGACAAGGAGTAATGTTTAATGAAGTCGCGACATGCCACTTATTTCTAAATTCCTCTTTCACACAGGTTGCCCCCTTTAATGGAGCTCTTATGGAACCAAAACTTTAACTGTAAAGTGTGTGCCTTACCGAACAGGATCCTAATTCCACTCCCTGAAGGATGAAATTGTAAAATGGCACCTACTCTTCATGAAGTTTTCACATGATGTGACATTTTGTTTGAAGATGTCTTTGCTGATCCGCCTGTCTTTAAAGCTGCACTTATCAATAATTTATATTAACAGCAGATGGAATGATTATGTGTAATGTGAAAAGGGTCCCTCTTAGTGACAATTCCACAGAGTTATCACTCCAATTTGCTGCCCCTGAGCTTTACGGGGCATTTTTTTTTTTAGCATTTATCAGATCATTGTTTTGGTTTTATGGTCAGCTACTTTGCTGTTGGTGCAGTCTCATGGCTCTCCTCCTTTCCATTTCAAGCCACAACAGGCAGTTTTCAGCAAAAGCTCTGAAAAACCAACTGTAAACTACAAAAAAGCAGACAAATTTAACAAAATTTTAACTTTAAAACAGCAAAGTCACAAAACAACTTATCAATCGAGGCAGCAGTAGACGTAGAACTCCCGTGTTCTAGTTCTTGAAGAGCGCACAGATGGATATAACGGATTCAGTTCTCCGTCCTTAAGTCCCACAAAGCAGTCTGCACAATAGTCAGTCGAGGTTACTCATTCCGTGTCTTCATATTTTTTTGTGTCCTTTGTCATGTGATGAGGAAAACAATCAATAGGTCCGCCATTGTCTTTAGGAGTGAGGAGGAGGACGTGATGTCTGTTCCACACAGAATGATTGGTCGATGCCTTTATACCTCGTACAAAAGCTCAGGAAAATTGACCTTTTTCCTAAAAAAAAAAAAGTTAATAATTGCTTTCTCTGTCAAATAACTCATGACAAACGTGCAAATTAACTACAAGTGGTGTCCTCCAATCAAGTCACACAACTGTGCTGGTTAAACACATACAAACCTTCACTCGGCCCGTAAGCATATACACAGAGCTTTTACAACAATGTGTCGCTGTTGTGTTTCAGTTGGAACTTTACTCCAGATACTTCATCCCATTTTAGTCTTTAAAGTGTATGACAACCAGGCATCAAAGTAACAATTTAATGAGCTGACAACGTCAAGACTTTACTGAAGGTAGATTCTCTTCGAGATCAATTTTGGGAAAGAATCAGATTGTAAACTTTGGAAATGATGCAGCCTCCAAGTTGTGAAAATGTTTAGAACACACTAAACTGAGAACGCTGCCCCTTTCATTGTCTAGATGTGGAACTGTTGGGATCGAGGCTTGTGTTCACTCCTGTTTTCAGCTCCTTATAGCTCAAACCAATTGCCTCGAAACTAATTGCCTGTCTAACTTTGGGTTGGGGGAGATGTTCCAGGTTGCACTTTAATCTTTTTTCTTTCCTAATCTGACCTTTCGATCAGCAGACATCATGCCTGAGAAACTATTCTGCAAATCGATGAGGGCAGCACTTTTTATTCACTCTTTGTTCTGTTTCAGATCCTATATTTCTCCCCTTACCTTATCTTTCAGAAGTTTTCATTTTCCCTGTCTTGTCATACATCTATTCATCTTTGTGCGCACCGCAAACCCTGCCTCTCTTAGAAAAGCTATGATCTTTGGGAAACTAGAGGCACTACTCTACATTTTGCAAGTGCTTGACTCTCAAGATTTAATCATTGCCATTTGATCTGAGATATCAGAGTTATAGCATCCTTCACATTTATAATTCAACAAGTAAACAATAAAGCAGTTTAACTCCTTTGATAACCTGAAAAGTAATAATAAATCATCAGACAACTCAGACTAAAACCTTTCCAATTACCAAGAAAACATTAAAGCTTTACAATCTGCCTGTCTCCTTTTCTTTTTAGTTGGGAATGTATATTGGAAGTAGCACAAACAAAAACCTAAATTATTAAGTTGTGTTAGTAATTTTCTACCAAAACAAATTTTGTTTCAGACTGCTAGAATAAATTCAGATAGTACATAAAGCAAAACACTGCCTGTGTTCATTATAGCATGTCAGGTCATTCCTCCCACCTGTTCACTCTTGTGGATGAACTCGCTTCACTTCTCCATTATGAGTTTATCTCTGGCTGGCAGAGGTTGTCGTGTCACTCTGCTATGCACAGATCCATTGCAGGAGAACAAATTAGGCTTGACAAGAGCATAGAGAGCTCCTTCGAATAAAAGCACCTTTATTCCAGCACAGGGTGTAAAACCAGCGGGGATAAATGCACTTCCACGTATGTCACTGTGTGCTTCCTTGAAATGATGAATGCTGTTTTGAGATCCGTTTCAGGTTTAATTTCAAATTAATTATTGTTGTGAATAGACGTCTGGGTGTACATTGTCGGGTGCCACCAGAAAATGCAAGGGACTGCCCTCATGCTTTTGAGACACTCCAAAGAGTCGCATCAATCCAATGGGCGCCCTTCTGCAGTGGTCATCCATCTCAACCCCCCTTTAGTCAATATAAAAACATACGTCACGCAAACTTTATTACGGCCAATTTAATCTTGCTTAATAGAATTCCGACTGCTCGTTTTTCAAGCGCTGGCAACAAAAAGCGAACACAACGAACAGGCATCACAAGTATTATTCCTGCTGTCCTCGCTTGACTCTGGTCAGCACTTTGCATGATAAAAACGCCAGATGTTTGCATATTAATATTGTTTCTTTCAGATCTTGGTCAACGAGAAAGGCATGGATCTCTTTTTAGGCGTTTTCAGTGTCAGCTTTGTAAAACTGACAGAACGGCGAACAATAATGTTGACAACCTCTTTTATCAGGACACAAACGAGACCAATAAAAAAGTAACAAAAACTATGAAAAAATGTACATTGTTCAATGACACAGTAATGTGAAAGAAATAGACTGATGAACTATAGTGATGTTAAGCATGCATATGCAGAATCAGACACTGCATGCTCGTGAATGAGAAGAAATATCCTCTACCATCCAGTCCCTGGCTGACTTTTTACCTGATAGTAAAAAGAAGCATCTCACATTTCAGTAACACTATGTCTCTGCCAGTAATGTTAGTTAACAAAACCCGCTCATGGATGGAAACAAGCAAGAAAAATAGAACAGGAAGCAACGACAAAACACGTGGGGGGGAAGAAAACTACACGGGAGGGGAGCTAGCAAAATGAGAGCAAGGGAGGTGGATGTGGATCAGTCTATCTTTCATGTTGACACCCTGTCGGTAGGAATGAGTGTAGGGCAGACTGTCCTTCAAAGAACAACAACAACAAAAAAGAACAAATTTACATTCAAGTGATAAAGACCTCTAGCAGCCATAGTCATTTTGACCGGAGCAAAGGAGGAAGTCAGGTTGAGTCGTTGTAGTGAATTAAAGCTAACATTTGAAAAAAGTACTTATTTAAACCGAAACCATTATCTGTCTCTAAACCTCACGAAGTTCTGGAAGACGTCTTGTCGATACAGGTGTCATCTATTCGAGATCTTTGGATGCCCCTATGCTAGATAAAACATGATTAAATTAATACCACTTTGATGGCGGGCAACACAGATGAAAATGCCTGCCCGCAGCTGTGTGGTACCTCACAGCTGGATAACACCCTGCAGTCGGCGCTGTGGATTGAACCTGCTAATTCATGTTTAATTTGTCAGCCTCGCTGACTCTGTGCCAATTTGCCACACAGTTTTCTATTTTAGGTAGAATATGCCCATGCAAATTAATTGAATTGCAGTTTCCCTTAATGAGTTTAACTTAGTATTATATTTAAGGAGCTGATCTGTCAAAGTAGATGCTGATCTGTCTGAACAAAGAGATGAGAGGAATTAGATGTTTTCTAAGTGGAGCTGATAACAAAGATTTTATCAGTCAAATCTCTGATATTTACTGAGAGGCAATATCAATGGCAGTGTTGTGCTTTATAAAGCCCAACTGATGTGTTTTTGTGTGCTTTTGACCAAGTATGATTATATAAGATAGTAACAGTCCATCACTGTAACAGATTTTGAGCTGATGATTTGATTGAAAATGTGAATTACGGTGAGTGTTTTGGCATTTTTGAGTGACATGAAAGCTGTATGAGAAAAGCTCATGATGTAAAAAATATCATGTCGTGCAACAGAGTAGCAACAGATTAGCCAAAAGGCAGCTTTTCTGATGCCTTATGCTGCGCCGAGAGGAGCGGGGGGTATGACATTGCAGAGAGTTTGCAGCTCGCCACCAGCAGTGAGGATATTTAGATCAGTGTTGCTCCAACCCTTGATCAATGATATCTGCTGAGGGTTGTCGACGCACATTCTGCTCAAATTGTGGAGTATGTCACGAAAGCAAAAAGGATTTAGTTGGCTTGCTGAGCAGAGAGGCATAGCACCAGCTGGGCTAACCATTAGACTACAAGTGCAGAGAAAAAAATATGAATTTGAAGGGGAGAGAAACGCATGAAAAGAGCTAAAGAAAAAAAAAAGAGAGGAAAGTCTTTGGTGGTCACACCAAACAGTTCTTCAAGGGCCACACTGATAAATTTCCTCAAGTGATATCACTGAAGTTCAGCATCGGTTGGGTTAAGTTAAAAAAAACAAAAACGTTTATCTTCACCGGACCTCTATCTCACTCATCTCTACGTGAGGCTAGGAGCTCAAGACTACATTATTGGCATAACTCATCTGAATATTTAATTTGGAAGGTACTTCGGTCAGTCCAGTGTGGCTCAAATTAACTGTGTTCGGTTATGAAGTGTGCTGGAGCCCAATCAGTAATGGCGTACAAGCTGAGCAAACAGCATGCAAGATGACAATCAGGTAAGAAAAAGGGCCTACCACATTATGGACATATGGCCCACACTAGGGTCTCAATCTGCCACTTTAAACTGTGGTGGATTTCCATACTTTAAAGTTTGACTTAACTGCTCAAAATAACATCAAAATAGCGTAAGAACTAGTGCCCAGGAGAAACTAGGAGCAGTTTAACAGGAATAAAGACACTGAGCACTCATCCCCCAGATTGCATCTGAGGGCTTTCTCCTAACAGTAACTATTAAAAATAATAGTCTGACTATAATTTATACTATTAAGACTGGTCTGGTCTGCCTGTGCAGAGGTGGAGTCATAATTTAAGTACATATGTTTCTTCTACCCCAACAACTCAACCTCAGTGAGACTGACGTCAGTGCACAGGAGTGAACAGTGACTCAGCCCAGCCGCTGTCATCGTCTGATAGAGTCGTGAAAAGAAAAGAAAAGTTCCGTGGGTCCTTGCTGCAGAGCTGAGTCGCCATCATCAATTCATTATCACTCACGTCCCAAGAAAACAAAACAACCTACGCTGCAGAAATATTCCTGACTTAGGACACTTTGGTGACTAAAGCCAAGTGTTATACAACATGCCTCGGTGGAGAAAGTGCAAGAGGAGGAGTGGAAAGGAAGTCCTAGTCAAAGCTGAGTCTCCTCAAAGGGGCCTGAAGAAGAGGCGAGGGTGTAGGGGAGGACGAGTGTGGCTTTTGGACACAAATCATTTGTGAAGAGGGGCATTCAGTTGTAGACGCAAGGTCGTCCCATGATGCTTCCAACCCTGGTTACTCATGACTTAAGAATATGTGTGTGTGTGGTAGTGATGAGTGTACGTTTTTTTGTGCGTGTGTCAGTTTGGTTACTCATGGGACCAGAGGTTCTTTCAGAGACGGACAGCGTTAATTTCAGAAGACACACACACCCACACCCACACATTAATCTATGTCAGGACTCGCAGGGCCGGGGGACACTTGGGAACTAGTTTGTGAGCGGACGGACGTAAGAGGACATGCAAGCAGAACTCTCCAGTGTGACACGTTCAGCCCACATTATTTTTGAAATATGGTATTTTTAAAAAGTGATACAGTTTGTTTGACAACACTGAGGGCACTGAGGTCATAAGACCTTTTCTTGAAATTTTGAGTTTTTATTAGGGGTGTCAAAATTTCAATTCTAAGCTGAAAATCTATCAAAATGAGCATTTAATTTCATTTATCGAAATCAAAAGCAGGATCTGTGATTCTCCCAGTATATATATATTTTTAACTTTAATCTAGTACTTAAAATATTTGAACATTTTTTAGGATGCTTCGAAGAATGCTTATTTTCAGCAACAAGAGGGACTACTACTGCACCAATTTTTATGTGTAGACTTTATGCGAATGGACAAATAATCTATAGGTACAAATATGCACCTATATGCGCCAGTCTGAGGATTTTTCCTACACTTACACACTTTAGGTCCTGGGCTAAAACGTTTGCATTTTAGGGAGCGTACTTAAATGTGATGTCATTATTTCTATATTGTGGCCCTGCTTAAAATGTGTAGTTTTATGAGTCCATGTCATACAGTATTTGACCATTCTGCTTTAAGATATATATAACATAAAAGAAATACAGCACATAGGGACTTTCTTATTATCAACTTGATATCTGAGTACATTTAAACCGCATATACAGTATGCTCTGCTGAATTTACATATAGAACAGGTAGTAGTTTTCCATCTGTAAGCCCCCCAGCTAACCAGTACACTGATCCACAGAGTAGGAGCTGGAACAAACAAGCTGTAGATGACGGTGGGGCTCAGTACACCCCCGCAAGGGTTTAACAATGTGTCATCTCTCTTACAGCTCAGTGTGAGCTCTGCTGTGTGTGCCTGCGTGCATGTGTGTGTCTGTGTGTGTGTGTGTGTGTGTGTGTGTCTGTGTGTGTGCAGCTCTGTCACATCTCCCCTTTTATGCATCCTGTGGCAACACTTCAACACACCGAAGTGACAGAACTCACAGAAAGAGTCAAGCCACAAAGTCTCAAAGCAGAGCGTTCGCTTATTGGGACCGGGAGTGTGCAACCTGTGTTTGAGCGAGCACACATGCGAGTTCTCGCACAAATGCACGCGAGCATGTGTGTGTCTAATAACCAAGTGTTTGTTTGGGCCTGGAGTTATAACAGAGCTGGTGCAGCAAAGGTACTTTGGTTATGCCCTTGACCCAAGTCAATCTGCCATGTCTAGTTCTCAAATTAAGCACATGATGGCTGTGTAGGCCCAGCCCACGCACCTTCTGGCTATATGAGCATCTGAACTTGCTGTCCCACCCATAGCTGTTACTAACCAGCTAAACTGATTGGCATGCGTTACATAAAGTAAACATTTCTTTCAGTGATAGACAATGGATATGATTCAATATCCTGTAGTTGTGCCATGTCTTTAAATAAGTCCTACAGACTAATTTGGCCCTAAATGAAAGTCACTCATGCCCTTTTGCATGGAACATTTGGGCTTGAATAATAATATGTATCTGTGTTGAGGGAGTCTGGAAGAAAATGCTTGCTTTCGTGTTATTTTTGACTTAGCTGCATTATATTGATAACATAGACAGTGCTTCTTATTTAAACACTGGCTACACACCTACTGGTGTGGCAGTTTGTATGCTTGCGGCCAGCACTCTACACTACTTTCACTGGATGTGTGAAGGCTATTTTTAAACACAAATAATGGTCAAATTTGGAAACTTTTACAAAGACATGTTGCAAGTAAGGCCTGGCAGAGAAAAGAGCAGACACAGTTCTGTTCAGATGTCTGTAGGCAATTGGGGAAAAGCTATAAATAATGCACTGCCAATTTTTGTCCCATCTGATCCTACATGTACTGTACGGGTTGTTGCTTGAAAAATCAGAGGAGTTTTGTTTTACACCGGCAAATGGGTGCTTAATGAAACTGAAGTGGCATTTTTGCTCATTTTGCGGTGCTCTAAATTAGTCTTTCTTCGTTGGCATGCCTTTTCTTTACCAGGACAAGAGCATTATGTACTGAGACTGTCCTTGAACCAGAGCAGTTGTGTTCAAAGCACTTGCTAGAACAAGCATCTGAAAAAAAACCCAGCCGTGATTGAGATGCGGATTCCTGTATTCATTAGTATCATCCACTTCAGAAAATCAGTCCTAAATGACTCGGATTTCTGTGAGCATGGGGCCACAAGGAGGTAAAGACAGGAAAAACATGCACTTACTATTCAGAATATCAGTTATTTTATTTCTCATTCCCCTCCAAATGTAAATATGTTCTATGTGAGTCCTTGTTAGTCACAGTTGCACCATGTTGGTCGTTATCACACCTTCTTGGGGGGAATAAAAGGAGATGGAAAGAGAAATGTGACTTTGATCATTACAAAACAGGAGGTCAGAGGTCTCAATGACTTGCTATGCACTTTCATTTGGTCCTGTGTGGGAGTTCTCACTGATGAATCCTTGAGAAATCCAAGAAAACCCTCAAGGTGGCTGGCATGAAGAGCAGCAGGGAGCGAAAAGTCATTTACCATGGGTGAATCAAAATTGCTGGTCATTGACCCAAAGCACTGTAGAGCAAAACTGAGTTTTACTTCAGTGGTTGCCAGGAGATCGTGGAGTGGGTCAACTAATTTCACAATATAAAAACAAAATAAATAAAAATATTTTAAAACAAGTTTGGAAAAAAAAACAAAAAAAACAATAGCAGCAGAATACTATTTGCTGTGCTTGACAGTGCGTGAAAATGAGCATGCATTAATGGTTAAATAGATAGCTAAAAACATGGTTTTCCATAGGTTTATTTATTTGTGGCGGCCTACCAAAATATCAGCACTGCCCCCCACGTGTTTATTTTCTATTTTTCCACACATAAATGTTAAAGTTAGCAGATAGCTAAACATAATGGGTAAATGGTATTGATGGAATAGTGAGCTAAATGGTTAAAATAGCTAAAAGTGGTGGATAAATGGTAAAAACACAAGAGAGATTTTAGTTAAGATGCAGTTAAGATTTTAGTTCAATAGTTCAACATTTGAATGTAATAATACCTACTTCTATAGAATCAATAGCATTAAATAACACACAGCTTAACTAACCTATATTATACACTAATATTCATGCAGTGATTCACTAACATGAGAACTGAATGCTAAAATACACAAAGATTACCTTTTAAATGCTTATATATATAATACACTGACATAGCATCCAACAGAAGCAAACCCAAAAAAGCACATGATATCTGTTTTGTTTCATACCTGGAGGGTTTTTTGTCCTTTTTCTTGCAAATGATGCTGGCATTAAACCTTTGTAAATTAGCCATCTGGGGGTCGATGGAAAAATAGCACTCAGACTGTAATCACGGTTCCCCTACCTTGCTTGCCAAGTACTCACCAACCGGCTGCGCTCTCCAGCTCCCTACTCTCAAATGTCCTTATGTGCTTGATAATCACTCTGTGGAACTGTTCACAAATCTGTCTGTGTGCGCTTTTGTGTGTGTGTGTGCGTGTGTGTGTGCACATTGCAGTTAATCTTCTAGTATGAATGGCTCTGTCCGTGCAAATATGTATGTGTAGCTATGTGTGTCTTTGTGAGACCCAAACCAACCCTCTGCGCGGTGGATGATCATCAAGTGAAAACATTTAGATTGCCTGCTTCTTGGTGCCAGTCTGGATTAGGCTGGCAATGAGACCATTCCACTTTGATTACCGTTTTGGCGTTTAACCTGCTGGGATAACAGGGGCCATCAACAGGAGAAAGACCAGACACCCGATACATGCATAGACACACACATAAATACACAGTTGAGATAATTGACTCGTCATGTCTCAGCAAGACCTTTTTTTTTTCCTCCATATACCCCCCATCTCATTCGAATCCCCTGAATTGTTATGCATTCAGGGAACAGTACAGCTATTTGAATTAAAACCATCCGCCATGTGTGACAAGTGAAATTATCTCTCCCTATTTATGCTCAAACGCACCTCTGCATCTTGCTAGCAAGCAAAAGGAGTTGCTTGACTCAGCCACTATATGCAAATCAAGTGATTATCCCACCTTTGGAAAAAAAAAACAAAACCCTGCGATTTCTGTGTTTCATAGCATGTCTTTTTTTTTTAAATGTGCTGCTGCATGTACAGTAGGTATAGTTGCCCGTTTCAGGGATGTAGCTGGAAATACATACACATGGAGTTACCAGCCACTTTACAGCTGAGTGCAAGAAGGTTTATCATCTTTGCCAAACAGTAGAAGACACTAGTACTGCAAGTAGTACAGGCTATATGATCACATGCAGGCATTTCATCCATAAACAGTGCCAACAGTGTTGAAGCAGCCAACTTAAGACCCTGCTTTAGGGAGCTGCACTGGGTTTTTTCCCGGTTTGTGTCCAATTGTTTAATCCCTGGACACCCACAAAAGCTGCTGTTCCAGGGGACACCAAGCCGATTTAAAGGTCAGTTTATTTATCACAAGGAGAACCATTCAGCCTGTGAAAACAGCTGTACAATGGTTTTCGTGGCTCTGAAGGGGATTTCTGAAGTCTGAGAAAATAACCAAAATGATGTCACCAGGTTGTCTCTGTTATAAACTGACCGTAGGGTGGCAGAGGGGCGATGCTGCTATGCTGGAGTATCCCTTTATTCATTAGCGGGGACCGTAGAGCTAACCAGCTTACCTCTCAAACATTGAATCATTTTACTGGAATTGTGTTATGTGCAGGACTAATAATCTCTGATGATTTAGTAGAAAATGCTAAAACCTATATAAACTAGGGATGTCAATGATAAATCATTAATCGCCGTTAAGAATTTAACCCATTTAACCCACAATGTGTTTTATGCACCATATATTCACTTTTATACTACAAATAATGTGCTGCTGGAATTCTTAAAATGTAAATAAAGACGTGCGTTTTGTATCTTATTAATTATGAATGAATTATCGATGATTGATTGTTAAAGTGTTCAATTATCAGTTAAGGAAATCTGCATCCCTAGTATGAACCCATAGCTTTCCTTGAACCGCAGTCCTTGACACATGCTAAAATCCTCGTGTTAACTTAGTGCTAATTAGCAAATGTTAGCTTGCAACAAAATGAGCTGTTGAACATGGTAAAGAGTATACCTGCAGGTTAGCATGTTGATGTTTAGCTCAGAGCTCTGCATATGCACAAATGCACACTGCAACCACACTGTATTTGTATTGTTAAACTCAACAATGGTTGCATATATTAAACCATTACCAGGTTTAGTGTTCTCTTAAGGCAACGCTTTTGTTCTTGTGTGCAGCAGACCAAACAACTAGGCCCCTGAATAATACAGAGCCTATGATTTCATCATCTAGGGATCAATGTCAACAGGACAACCTCTACACCACTTGCTATAATCCTTTAAGGAGGGGAAAGGGCATAAATTAATGCTTTCCCCTGTCTATAACTGCCATTTCTTTATATTTGTGGTCTTGATGCCTAATGATGATCACCATTTAGAGCACGTAGTTTGCCCAGCATTATATTTACTGCTACATCCACCGGTCGTGTGTGTGCATTCGCTTTGGCACACAGCTCCGGCTCTAAATCTCAGAGGCCACGTGTGCCTTTTTTCTTTTTTTTTTTTTTGGCCTGCAGATGTTCCCTTATAGTTTCTGAATAACTCTTGCTTTAAGATACTGTGAGTGGATTCGGGCAGGGGGGGTTAACATAAATCTGAGGCTGACACGCTCAGCGAAAGTCATTAGTCATCCGTCACCCACCCTGGCCCTCTGCCATGTCACGAGAACAACGCCGCTCACCCTCACTTCCTCTCTCTCTCTCTCTCTCTCTCTCTCACACACTCTCTCTCTCCCCCTGCCTCCCCAACATGGGCCATCTTGCTCGCCCACAGTCTCATTCCCCTAATGGAGCCAATGAAATCAAGAGGAGGATTCATGTTGATGCAGCCTATTTTGAGACCCAGATGCACACATACATACACACGCGCAGACTGATGCCATACAATACTGATGCCATGTTTAAGTCAATGGATATTCAGTGAAATTTGTTATTTACATTTAGCAGAAAAGAAGCATATTGAGCTACAGTACAAGGATAATGGAAGCATGAGTCAGTAAAAATCTTGATTGATAACCCATTACTGGGTTTTGATGTTTCATCTTAGAGACAGATAGATAACAATTATAAATTCTTCTAACTCCCACATTGTAATAGACAGTTTTTCTCCCACTTCAACATGCACAAGCACACACATAAAACGAGGAAGAAACCGGTATTCAAAGCAAGAGCAGGAAATATGTTTACCAAAGCGCGGCCCAATTCATTGTGACAGGGCACTGAGCAGAAGGTAACAGCCTGTGCTGCAGCAAAGTTCAGAAGATTTAAAAAGGTCCTTTGGTACCTGAGTGAATGTGATTGATGTCAGGCAGGCCCCCAGAAAGCGGGTGGCTCATCCATTGGTGTTTTCAGAGCAAGGGTGATCAAGGCTTTTTTTTTTTTCTTTTTTTTTCCAGGATTCACTCTGGTGATATTGAGAAAGATGCACATGCTCTCCGGGGAGCTGGCAATTTCTATTCGCTCAGGGAAGGACACGTGTTACAGCTGAAAATATACAAATGCATACAGCTCTACTCCAGAGGACACAGCGCTGGGCATCGTCTAATCGTGCGCTGCATGTGTTTAATTGGAAATTGAGGAGGCCAGACTTTGAATGAATCAATGCCCGGATCAATTCAGAATGCAGTTCATTTCCCAGAAACGCACAGTTCTCATTGTCTGTCCAGTGGCCTTTTATCAAATGAAATTTAATCACCATATTCAGGCCTTATCAGCAGCAGGAGGGACAGGAAATTAACTGCTTAGAAAATATTAGTCAACTTTGGCATGCTGAATACAACTTAATTGTGTTATAATCCCTCTATGGCATTTCATTTGTTGACACAAGACCGGCAAATAAATGCTAACGCTAAACAAGCCTAGAGCAATGTAAACATGTACAGTTCTATTAAGCTTAAATATGTGACTGCTGTTATCATTTGTGCTTATTTTAACCTGTCATGTGCTGCAGAAAGGGTTGGTGCTTCTGCCAAGAATACTTTGAATGTACTGTACCAAAGATTTACGTTACTATGGGACACTCCGATCTGCAAGCCAGGCATGTTTGAATGTATAAAAGTTGATTTTTTTTTTCTTGGCCTTGGGAAGTATGAATACAACAATGGTTCTTGCAATGAAAATGCAGCATGCTTATTAATTTCAATGAGCTCTCTATGCTGGCACAGTGTGGGTGTTTAATACGCGCACCCATATGACCTGTTATGAGAGCCAATCCGCACCACCCGACCTGCACAAGCATGCACTACTAAAGCACCCGGACCCAACCCACAGACTGCCAACTTGAGTGTGTGTGAACACTGAATAAGGTGGAGAATTAAGTAGAATGAAAAATAACCTATAGTATAGGGTAATCAAATATAACAAATGCAACCGCTGAGTGGAGAAAGTGGAAGATAGACTATTACATGCACAAGTTTAGTGCGGGGTTTTTTGCATCTGAGAAGCCTTCCAATTATTGGATATACTGTATTTGTCAAATCAGCTTTCCTGGATTATATTTAATCTTCTCACTGGTGCCTTACATTAGCTTATTATTATGAGCCATCAAAGTGTGAGCAGCATTTTACTGTTGTAGATGTTTATGGTGTTTAATCTGGGTAGTTTTGAGATGATTAATGGAAGAGGAAAGAAGAAAAAAGACGTTCTGCAACACAGGCAAAACACTTTGGGAGCTAATGGTTTCATCTAAAACAATGTATTGTATTTAATGAGTTTATCATACCTTTTGTTTTATGTAAAAACAAGTTGAGTACAAGTACCTCAAAATTGTACTCGGGGAGTGGGGAAGAAAATGCAAAAGTACTTTCTGCTACTGGTAGAAAGGCCCAGGACATAAATTGGGCCCCCAACAGCTTATGTATTTCACTAAAAATAGTTATGATTTTTTTTTTTTTTAAAAGACTCTTGTATGTCTCTGTGCACCAGTCAAGTTGCAGTTTACATCCATGTCTGTCCAGACTCATATAATATATGTAGCGACTGATAGAGAGCTGGTGCAACTGCAATCACTTGGAGCTCAACTCACAAGAACGGACGTACAACCCGAAAACATGATGGCTCCGGCCACAGCTGTCACCAGTGCGGAGGCATAAAAAGTTCTACACATTTTTCTCTTTTTTTTTTTTGTCTTTGAAAGAGTTTCAAAGCTGTCACTGTACAACTGGACTTTATGATTTGATTTTGTTGGCATTCCAGTCCGTGATGGGCCACACCACCTGAGAGTGTGAGCACAGACATCAGCGGCTCTACAAAGAGAGTACACATCAAAGCCAGCCAATAACATAACTCCACAGGACGCATGAAATTCTTTGCGCCAATTCACCCTTTAATGCCGAGCTCTTGATGCATGACCTAAAGACACGGTAAAGTCTTTCCACATGGGTGGCATCAAATAAATGGTAAAGGTCAAAGATGGTGTCTTCCTATTTTTAGAAGTAAAATAGAAAGATTGGAGTCTGCAGACATGCATATATGCTCACAAAATGCATACACACATATATTAACTCATTTTTGACAAGTGTGGCAGTCGAGGAAAAATTCTGAAACCAGAGGCAGGTGAGACGAAAGGGAAATTTGAGCAAATAAATAAATAAATACAAACAACGAAAGGAGCTCCCTCCCATCCTTCCTCTTTCCCTCTCTTGCGTCCTTTAATCCCCTTCACGGGCCGCTAAACATTCACCACACATTGAACGAAGGCGACAGAGAGCAGCTGAAGTGCTAGTCAAAGGACATGCAAACAGTATGCAGCTGATCTGAGTGTCCATCCCAGCTCTCTGTGTCTCTGTTTGTCTCCTTTAATTCAGATTGTCACACATGTTTCACTGTGACTGTTTTGCAGAAAAATATTAGCTTTCCTTTTTCCATTTCACAAATAAATGCACTCACGCATGGTGAGAAATACAAGACCTCAGACCAATTTAGTCAATTTTTTGAAGGAGTAATGTTGGGAAACCAGAGAAAGGCTGTAGGTCGGTCTCGGCTGCTCTGTTACCATGGACACGCTTGAAAGATTCTTTTTTTTATTTGCAACCCACCGAGGGGACCTTATGAAAGCCTGTTCGTGTGTTCGAGATAGAGTGCTTGCTTGTCTTTTGTTTGTGTAATTATATCATAAATCTGTTTTGCAGCCTGTACAGCAACGCTCCTTAGAAGAACAATTATCTCAGAGTGATGAACAAACTGGGGAGCATATAGTCTTTTGATTCTCCGCCGTGTTGTCCCCGCTCGGCAGTTGGGACATTTCTTCTTTGATGCCGCCAGCATCTTCATTGATTCAGCGAAATCCTCGGAGGCCTGCAGTCAGTTCCCCGGACACTGCAGAGCTAAATGACACATTTGACACCATTACAGAGCTGGAGAGGGGAAGGTGCTGCATGGTGAGGCGGAGAGCCAGGAGTGCTTCTCTTTGATATGACAGATATCAAAGCTTGACCGTATTTGCTTCGTTAAGTACACTTTGTCATTATGAGTAAGCATCTGCGGAAGGTGTGCAGTCGTCGGCATACATGGACAAAGATATCAGGAAAAAAACATGTTAACTGCAATCAGGGAAGCTTACTCACTCCTCATTACTTTTTTTTTTCTATCGCAACCACTCTAAAGGGAACACACAATCGAAACAAACACAACTGAGGACAGATTTTTTTTTGGTGTCCATTCGGTGCTGTGTACACACAGAAAAGCAGGAGAGAGAAGCAAACAAAGTAATCTGAAAATTGTCTAAATTGCTCCAAGGTCTCCGCCAGCTCTCGCTAAAAAGGCACAACATTTATGCAAAGCAGGAAATAAAATTATTCACAACACAACAGCTCCAGCGAGACATTTCTGTGACAAGGCATTGATTGGAGTAAATCTGGACCATTCCGCTGTCACAATGCACATAAATCACTAAGGATAAAGTTAAAGAAGCAAGGTAACTTCCCTAGGATAAGGGTAGACAGTCTACAGACTCACATTTAAAGTATTGTTAACCTTTTGATTTACTACCTTGCTCAAGTGCGCTCCCGCGGTAGTCCTAGCACAATCTCTCCACAATTTGCCCTTGTCTCTTTTGCTAAATTCGATAAACTCTTTCAAATGCTTTTTAGTGCCAGCCCAGTGCTTTAATTTGACTGGATCCAAAACTGATAGATGTAAGATGGGCCTGGTTGAACAGTTTAATGACCTCTACATTAAGAGTTGAGTTACTAACAGGACACGTTCATTTGAAGTATCCTGGACCATCAATTTCTTAACTCCCTCTAACATATTCGCGCAAATCATTTGTGTACCAAGCAAGCAAAAATGGGAAGAAGAAAAAAAAAACCTCCTCACAGCTGCAGGTGTAGCTGATGGATGGGGGTTTGCGTCCGTGAGGGTGCAAAGCATTTGGAAACCTGCAGCGTGTGATTGAACTGTGAGCAGGGAATGGATTTATGTGGCCCTCTAATGGGGGGGCCGGGTGTGAGGAAAGGATGACTCGGCTCAGGATGAGAGTCATGCACCTGTAATGGATGCCAACTAAGGGGTAATCATAGCAGACACAGAAATTAGTCCCATCACGACTGGGGGACTATGAAATATGAAAATGGCTGAATGATAAGTCAAGAATTCTTCTGCTTTAACAATCTCAGGGAGAAATATAATATTTCAAAACTAAAATATTGGCAAAACCCCCCCCAAAAAGATCTGAGTTGCTTGCTTTTTTGATCTGCACCCTGGATGCCGACTGTATAGTAGATGCTCTGTGAAACATAGATATACAGCATGGTCAATTATGTGGGCTGACAGTCAGCGCGTGACAACATCAAATATATTGTAGCAGATCTTGGACAGATTATCATATGGGACCAGCAGGCTCTTTGTGAAACAGCTAATGGTGTGTGCTGCAGAAGAGGGGAAAAAAGGAATTTACTGTGTAAGTTCAAAAAATCTTTCAAATCTAAATGGCCCTGCTGCCATTTAGAATACAAATAAATCACCTCTGTGCTGTTGCTTTCTATTAGCATATTCTAAGAGCAGGCGATTACACTGAGAAGGTCACTTAGAGAAAGGTGTGGTGACCCATCTAAATAAAGGAAACTCAAGACTGATATTTTTAACATAGGTGGTGCGAAATAAGTATCCTTTACTTTGACTTATGTCTTATGAATAACTGTAATGTTTAGGCACATAAACACATTCGCAAAGATGACAAATGACTTTAACACAGTGGATCCAACTGCATTATGGGTGATGTCCATGTCCTCTTTCTCTGCCCTTTACATCTGTGTTCTACAACTTTCAACCAGTCACATAACTGTAGTCAATTGTTTGCACTGTTTGGCTGCTGGTTTAAACAATGATATGTTCAAATTAACAACTCCTGGGTGCATGTATTTTCACTTTAGAATATCAGAGTAGATGGGCACATAGAATTAAAATAAGACTTAACTTAAAAACGGTTTCCAATTTTCTCATTTTTTTCTAATTCAGTGTTTTTTTTCGGCCGGTGTAAAATTTCAAACCAATTTGATATTAAGTCAAATACAGGATTGGACCCGTTTACCAAATTTTACCCAGGAATGAGAGTGCAGATGCAACACAATCCATTAAGACAAGAATGAAACATTCTGTTTTTATTTCTCACAACAAACATTTAAATAAACATTTCCTCTTCTAAAGTTTAAAACTGGAGTATGGGACTTTTTCCATATAAACAAACATCCATTACCTTCAAGCCCTTGCCAAAGGAGTTCATAAAATGCTGATTAAGTCGATCACGGCCAGATAAATCTCTCTGTATTTTGATAGTGATGTGTTTTAGCAAATATTGGTTTTCCATAACAGAAAGGGGAGGAAATCGTAGCAACTGAGTAGGCTTCAGTATGGGCTACAGGCTAGAAGTATGTTGGAGTCAAGGGCTTCATAAGCACATCAACAGTGTTTTTGTAATGAGTTCATTACTGCAGGTTTAACATCAAAATAATAAATAAATCCAGGCTTCAAAATGGTAGTAGCGACATTTCAAGGGCATTTGGGAATCTTGCACGTCAGTGTGTGTTCAACAACACGCTCCTGCAAATGTTTCACAGTGAAAGCCTTGTTGAGAAATGAAGGGTTTCTGTCCACTGAAACACTAGATGGCTTTTAATTTGGCACAGACACAGGAAGGGTTGATTTGTACTAATTTTAACATGGCAAATGGAAGCAGATCAAAGTGAGGCTTCATATGAAAGCATCATAGCAAGTAAGTAACATAACATTAGCATAACCTGCACCAACGTGTTACTGATGAGAGTTCACTCTTGTGGATGTCGGTCGGAGTATTATAGCAGCACTCTCAACTCTAGTACATCACAACAAAATACAGAGAAGTTCCATGCCGTGGCACTGAGCTAACTGGTTATGCCGGGGCTCCTGCAAACTAGCTGCATGCTGCTAGCTCTCTCCACCTACACCTGACAAATGCCAGTTCCGTTGGGTCGCATGAAACCAAACCGGTTTAGGCTTGTACACTGGCAAAACTTGAAAACCACCAAACCCTCCATTCAAATATCTGTGCACCTATTGAAAAACTGTGAACAAATCCCTTGATAATACTCCTATCAACATATTAGACCTCAAGATAATATCTGCAAAAGTGGAGAGCCTAATTATGAGGAGGACTTGTATGACCATTCACAGTTAGAAGGATTTCAACTGTAGTTTCAAAGTGTTTGACTAATTAACGTCAGTTAAATGAGGTCCGCCATATTTTTTTTTGAAAGGTAATTATATCGTTTAACGATTCACTGACCATTTGTTACCACTGAGTGTAAATTAGCTCTTGTCTGCCTAATTGTGCCTCAGCATATTGGCCAAAAGGCAGGGAGATGAAAGAAATGATCCAAGAGATAGTTCAAAGTTTCAGACATTAGGGCAATGATGGTGTGCCTGGGGGTTGGGGGGGGGGAGCGAGTTGAAAGCAAAGTTGGACATTCAGCCTGTGAAATCATAAATACAATGTTTGGTTAAGCTTTGACATAACAGGGACACTCCACTGTTATACTGTGGAAAAGCCTACAAAAGACTAAAAACGGTGTCAAATCAGCCAGCAGTCAGTTTCTAGTCTTTTCATCATAGAGCTGCTCAAACGTCTGATCCAAGAGGTTTAGACAGATTTTCTCTGGATAACGTCAGACTACTTTGATGTTATTAAAGGACCAATACGACAACAGCAATTCAACGGATTGCATGACTGATTCTTTCACCTCTATCCCTGGTGGTTTGGGAGCATGGCCTGCAACCAGGAAACACATTTAAGCTTTCTTTCTTTTTTCTTGTGACGAAATTCTGATTGAGACACCATATTTATCAGCAGTTACTGATATGTTGCAATTTTGATTAATGCTGGTTTTGATATTTGCCAAAGGAAGAGATGGAATAGTGAGGCCGTGGACAGTATGGCATGCTGCACACTAGAAGAGAATCAAAGAGCAGAGACATCAGAAGTGGGTCAGTCACAAATCCTATTTTTAACAAAGAAAATAAAATGTCCAAACTAGGGGCTGCAACTAAAGATTAATTTGATCATCAAATAACCTTTTGATTATTTTTGAAACAATCATATTTTACAAATATATGATCATATTTGTTTGAAAGAAAATCATTGTTAAAGAAATTCTTGTTGTTGTTTTTTTGTAGGTGGTGATCATGCCTTCCTCAGTAAAATGGCCCTTTAATGTTTATTATCTGTTGGCTTCAACTAAGAGAAACACATAAGAATCCCCAAATCAATATTCATCACTAAAAAAAAAAGTTCATTTTCCACATTATAGTTTGCCCGAGCGAAAGTTGACATCTTTACGGTTTGTCCAAATCCAAAGGTAGCTCAGTTTATGATGGCAAAATACTAAGTTAATTGAAACAAAATCATGTTGGCATTTTCCCTTACAAAAGGCTCAAAATGATTAATTCATGATTAATTTTCTGGTGATTGACTAATTGATATATCAACAAATTGTTGGTGCGCTACTCCAAACCATTTAAACATCTGTCAAACAACAAAGTTATGACATTGGCATGTTTATCATATGTGCTTCTTCAGGGGTGGGATTCAAAACAGAAGACCGTTAAGCTATATTTTCCACGTGCAGAGAGAATTTACTGAATCCCAAAATTCCCACAAGACTTGTCTTCATCCGCGGTGTATTTAAAGCCCAAGTTGGTTCCTGTCAATCACTTGTTGGGGCGAGGACTTCCAAGCTCGCAGGAGAGGTGTCAGCTGTCTGCCACGTCCACGGCAGGCACGGGCTCCTCTGCACCTCGTCCCGAGCTAGGCTGGGTGCCCATCAGCCCAATGTCAAACCCCCATTACTGCCTGAGTATCAGCTGTCGACATGTCAAAAGGACTCCGAGGGGGAGCCACTCACTGAAGTGCTTTTCACACTTTTGTTCTACTTCTTTTCATTTATCAAGTCTCACTCCCTGCCAGAACCTGATATCTGAAGATTGAAGGTCTTTGTGAATCCCTGACAGTGTCTGTCACTGGATCGCATCACGTCCCTTTACTGGAACTACTTCTGAGATGGAGTAATAGAAACTTAGGAAACTTAATGTTACAGCTGAGTAAGCCTTTTCCAACAGGGGAAAGTAAAACCGGTTCCACATTGAGGAGAAAGCAGTGACACTGTTATGGATGAAAAAAGTGCTCTGAATACAAATTTTTCATTTAAAAACGCACTTTTTTGTTTGCACATGTGTTTTGTGCGCTGTGGGGTTCTTTGTGCATGTGTGCTATGTTGTCTAGTCCGCTCAAACTAAACTGTGAACCCCAGCGGGAAAAGCTTAATTACCATTTGATGAGTTTGAGAAGAAAGCCGCTGCGTTACAAGTTGAAAATTGGTTATCAGCTCTTTGTGCTGTTGCTACAATTTGGTCTTGGCTGTGTTCAATGCTTCAGTCCAAATTGTTCTGTCACTAGAGGTTATGGCGGGTGAGAAGAGCTCTACAGAGACTGAAGGTATCAGTGGTGAAATTCTGTGAATAGCGGCAGCTTGAAAAGAGAATGGGGAATATTGAATTGTGTTCATTATAAAGTCAAAAGGCTGTTTACTTGTCACATCTCAAAAGGATAAATGATAAGCAAATGGACTTCCTAATCAAATATTTGAAATCTGCATAGCTGTGCAGGTAAACACATCCCATCAAAGCAACAATATTGCAAATTGCTTATTTGCAAATACCTATCAAGAGACAGTCAAAGAGAAAAAAGCAATGTAACTGCACTGAATGTCAAACACAAGGTCCCAAGGCACACTTGGCTAATCTTAAACCTACAATGTCCAGTTTTGAATGCGTAGCAGAGCACCCACCCTAATGCCAGACAGGATGTCAACACTGGACAATTCTGCAAAAAAAAAAAAACCCCAATTAGTCTATTGACAGAAAAAGTTAAATCATTTAAGTAACTTTGCAAGCCAGAATTCAAGATTCCAGCATCAATGAAATTCATCAATTTGCTTCTTTTTCTCATCTTATATTCTCAAAAATGTAATATCTTTGGATTTTAGATTTCAGTCACTTCAAACAAAGCAGTTCATGACATCCCTTTCAGCTCTAAAAATCAGCAGGTCATTAATGAAAATATTAGTTGAGCATTTTTAACATCCAATACCAACGCCTCTTTCATTTTACAATGTCTGCACAATTATGGTATGGTTAAGGGGAGGGTAAGATTGTGGCTATGTAAAAAAAACAGTTTCGTTGTGACAGGATGCAAACCTTTTCCACCCACTGAGTATGTGGCCTTTACCTGCACAATGTTGCTAATTCGCCCAAAGTCAATGTCCTTCCTGAGGACAGTGGGCTAAAGACACTAATCACTACATGGTCCCAAAGGCTAGTCCTGCCATCCAACCACAGGAGACCACAGGAGGCCGCTGCCACAAGCCACCATCACACACCCAAACACGATTCACCATTCACCGATACTGACAGGAATGCTTTGGACACAGGTTGTAAGCAAAAATTGGCTTACTGAATAGTGTAGTTTAAAAGTGAGACAAACTTTTTGTAGCCCATAGAACTGTAATAAAGCTTAAGCAAACAAATTACAATCCAATCTTTCTGACATACTTTTCTGAATGGAATATTATAGAGGTTTTGTTGGACTGGAAAAAAAAAAAAATTCTATTATAAATGAGAATGCCGAGGCCGGAGACAGACCTGACAAAGTTGTAATATTAGAAGCAAATAACTTGTGGCACTAGAGTGTGAAAATAATACTGATGCACACTATGTGATTACCAATTGAGACTTACTGCGCTAGTCATTTAAAAAAAAACAAAAAAAAACCCACTCTGAATTCAATGTACTCCAACCAGCATCAGTGAAATGATTTATCAGAGAATATAATAGCAAAACTATTATTAAACAGCATAAGAGGAAAAATACAGCTTTTTCAATGTAGCTTGCTGAATAGCCTTAAAAAATAAACTACTTTGCTCATCATTTTACTTATCAGATATTGAAGGTAAAGATCCATCAAGATGCATGGTGGGTGATGTGAAGGCTTACCTGTCAGTTTATCTAAATGAGATTTTTATTGATTTTATGATATCCTCCAGTTGTGTCATCACACTGAACGCGCTGACTAGACTTTAAATATGAAGGTACAATGCTCAAAAGCACATGATGCAGGTGGCTTTTTGCAGGTGAATAGCCTGTTCCAGCTGGTGCCAAAGGATCAGCACTCTTTAGTAAGTGGTATAATACAGATGATATATAACAAGCTATTCACATGTGGGGTCTGCAGAGATAACAATTTTGGAGTGGTTTTAGAGGTGGAATGTGTGGCTTTTTGTTTTTCTGGAGCCTCACACTGCAGCTGGCTTAATGGCTGGTGTGAACCACACCTGCCAACATTTACTATTTTCACCAGTAATGAAAAGGTCAGCCGAGCCACCAGCTCTAATAATGGCAGATAACCCAAAGTGAACATGACTGGCACTGCCTGCATCGCATCATTCAATCATCAGACGCTCATGAAAACAAGAAAAGGTCCCCAGACAGCATTGTAGGTCGCCAGCATCGCAGGCTACATGTCCCTTAGTTGACTCTCAGGGTTATTGAAGTTGTTTTTCTTGTCATTGGTCTTCTGTTGAACAGCAGTATCTGAACAATATACTGGAGCCATCCTCCCTGTTTAATATAAATCCGGTGGGGGTTGCATGTTTCCAGCTGTGCCAACACTTACATTTAGACAGCCACATAGTAAAGCCTTTTTGTGTTGCACAACATCGGGGTTCTGAATCTCATTTCATTAGAAACTCAGGCATTTATAGCGCTCATATAAAATAAATATGTTGAAAAAGCTACATGAGTAACGAAAATTCTGGTAGACTAATCAATAGTAGTTGGATGTAGGCCATAAATGTATCACCCACTGACATACATTTAAGGGTCTTTTCCACACAAACACACACACGTATATATATATACATATATATATATATACATATATATATATACATATATATACATATATATATATATACATATATATATATACATATATATATACATATAC
>JBBPCS010016590.1:0-26572 GCA_037974645.1 Hollardia meadi | reverse complement strand
CCTGCTAGCCTCCAACCTGCCTTCCAGTCGGCTGGCCACGGGCCTGCTAGCCTCCAACCTGCCTTCCAGTCGGCTGGCCACGGGCCTGCTAGCCTCCAACCTGCCTTCCAGTCGGCTGGTCTCCAGCGTGCCTCCCAGGGGTGGGGTGTTTGTATATTTTATGTAGATGCATGACAGTATAAAGAGTGTATGAGCCTATCTTCATTGTCAGACTTTGAAGCAACTTGTTTGTGGAAGAGTTCTATCCCTTTTCGGCCGAATCGTATTACAATAAAGATAAGGAAAGACAACTGATAGTTTAAGAGTGTTTATTCTCTTATACGGGTTTTGCCACAACATAAATGTGTGTAAAATCACCGTACTCTTCCAAAACATGATAATTAAATGCACTGACCAAATCAATTTTTCCTTTTTCTTTCCTTTTGACCTCTAGCAAATACCAGTCTATCAGGCCACACAAGTGTCCATGGAGCAACCACTGGGTAAACCAGTGATGGGTTTGTCCTAAGATCAAACATCCCAAATTCTTTTGCAATATCATTCCCTACCCGACCAAAGTTATCCCTCTGATTCCTCCCATTCTCCAAGCACTCCTGCAACACTCCTTTAGTGGGGTGAAAATCATTGTGTCCCTGCAGATTAACCCAGTAGTTAGCCATCATTTGCATTCTTCTTAATCCTAAAAGCATTTCTACCTGTAGGGCAGGCACTGGTGATGTTTTAAAAGCCCCACTGCATACACTCAATGCCTGTGCCTGAATCGCATCCAACTGCCTTGTGAGGGATCTGGCAGCTGATCCATACGCTACACAGCCATAATCCAACACAGATCTTATCAAAGCCACATATATTCTTTTCAGTGATGAACAACTTGCTCCCCATTCCCTACCAGTCAAACATCTCATCACATTTATTACTGTTTTGCATTTTTCTTCCATTTTCCTGATATGGTCTGCCCATGAATCAAAAAGTACTCCCAAAAACTTGAATGTTCCAACCCTTTCTAATTCTTTCCCATAAAACCTTAGCTTCATCCCTTCCTCTACTTTTTTCCTAGAGAAAAAGACTGTCTGCGTCTTTTCCACCGAGAACCTACACCCCCAGTCATAACCCCACTCCACCACCTCATCAATTGCTCCTTGAACTTTCCTGATTGCATGTTCCATGTTCCTTCCTCTTTTCCACAGGGCCCATCATCAGCCAACAGCGACCTACCTATATCTACCGGTATCTTTGAAAATACATCATTGATCATAATGATGAAAAGTAGCGGACTTATCACACTGCCTTGAGGTGTGCCAATTCCAACTGTGTACTGATTTGACAAGTCTGACCCAATCCGTACTTGGATTTTTCTTCCAAACAAAAAAATCCTTTATCCAGTTAAAAACTCTTCCACTAATCCCCATCTTGTACAGTTTAATCAACAATCCTTCCTTCCACATCGTATCATAGGCTTTTTCTATATCAAAGAACACTGCAATCAATTTATTTATCACTATTTGCCTGGGCCTTTCTTATTTCAGTCTCTAGCCTTATCACTGAGTCCATGGTATTCCTTCCTTTTCTAAAACCACTCTGATAACTAGCCAGCATTCCTCTCTTCTCAAGATTATATGATAACCTCTCTGTTATCATCCTCTCCATTATCTTGCAGATATTCGATGTTAATGTAATTGGCCTCTAACTAGTGGGTTTAGACGGATCCTTGCCATGTTTTCTAATCGGAATCACTACTGCCTCTTTCCATGCACTTGGTAACCTGTCTAATTCTTTTATTCCCTTTGCCATGAAATTCATTCATCCGTTCCCTCATTTTCCCCTCGTACTCTTCATCCTTCCTTTCATCAAAATCCATTTCTGCCCAACTCTGATCCATTCACGGAGCAGTCGTGCTCAACCGCCCCCAAGAGGGTATCTTCAACTCGATTTGAATTTTGCACATTTTGCCGATCATTTCGTTGTCGTCCTGCTGATGTCGCCATCATCTCCTTCTTCCTTTCGGCTCGTCACCACGTAGGTTAGCTGAGCTATCGCCATTAGTTCATACTGCTGTTACTGCCTTCTCCGACAAGCAGAAGTGATGCGACCCGTTTTCCGGTTTGGTCATGTGACGTTCGACATAAAGCCTATTGGTTCTCACTGATTTGACATGTAGAAAATGTATAAAGGTTAGATTGTTAACAAGTATAGGCCTATTGATTGAATAGACAAATAAATAAGAGAAGAAAGAAGAAATCAAATGTGAAAAGGCATCAAACGCCAATTAGATGGCAGTATATATCTAATAAAAACTCTTCCTTTAAACAAACACACATTATAAATACATTTTTAAAATGTTTATAAAACCATAATTTAATTATGAAGTTAGGCAAAAGGAGGTTAACAATCTGGGAACCCAAAAGAATTTATGTGGTAGGTATTTATTAACTAACATGTAGACTGCCTGTTCTATTATTAAGCAGTGCAGTCTGACCTATGTACAACAAAGCTGGAGGTTTCTGGTGACTGTTGTTATGCAGTAGGCTACAGGAAGTAGAAAAGCTTTTTATGATGAGGTTTCTACAGTATATAGGCTACAGCTGAATCGAAAACCAGGAGTGTTCATCTCACAGCCAAATAAGTTCAATGTTTTGTCCTGTAACTCAGGAACAGTAAAGGACACAAACACGACAGACAGGTCATGTCAAACTTACAAGATCAAGTATCAAGGTCATTTATTTGGCCTACAACACCGGATTGCACAACGAAATGAAAGTTTGTAGTCCCTTTAATGCTACACATACAGTATAGAACATACACCATTCAGCCACAACATTAAAGCCACTGACAGTTAAAGTGAACAACATTGACCATCTTGCTACAGTGCAATATTCTGCTGGGAAACCCTGGATCCTGTCACGCCCCCCCCCTCATCCCAGATCAATCAGTAAAGGTGTGGACACAACAGTCGTTGCTTGGTCTGCCTGAGTCCCATTTTGTCCTTTTCATTTTCCTGTGAACAATTTTAAGTTTTGAGTGCAAACCTGACCAAGACATTACAGAAGCTCTAATGCATAATGGTGCATGACTTGTTTCCTTTCAGTAGCTGTCAACAGTGTGTGGTAAATCAAGATAATGAAACTGTGCTGATGAGCTCCAGTGGCGCAATCGGTTAGCGCGCGGTACTTATAAGACAGTAACCTGCAGAGTGATGCCGAGGTTGTGAGTTCGAGCCTCACCTGGAGCAGAGAAGTTTTACCTGCAGCAGGTGAGATGATACAACAACACGTACAAACTAAAGATCACTCTGACAAGTCTGTCTATAGTCACTCCTAAAAAGATGCTGAAAGTTGAGTTTCAGCATCTCTAATGTAAACATGAAGGTATTTGATTAAATCAGATGAAGTCGTAGAGCAAAACATTATTCACTCATTCATCATGGTTTGTTAAGTTCAGTGTCATTCTCACTGAAAATCCACAATAATCTTTTTGTGTACCTTCATTTTTAGTATGGACTCCAGTCACATGACTTAGACTCGAGTCACAAATTTGATGACTTTAGACTCGACTTGACAAAATCCAAAAAGACTTGGACTTTAACATCAATGACTTGTGACTTCACTTGAGCCTTTTGACTTGAAAATACTTGATAGCTTCCCCCAAGTCCAAAGATGTTATTTAAAAGGGTGTCATGAATCATTTCCCTTCATTTCCTGAATTAACTAACATTAACGCTATGTTAACATCCGCCAAGCACGAAATGCGGGTGCGATCTGTTGCGTTCTGTTTGGCGAGTAAATATCAGAAAACTATTCGCCACACTGGCGAGTAAATATTTATATTAAAATAGACATGTAATAAAAAACTATGCTAAGAGTATCTAATGTGTTTTTGTGTCACACACCAACAAGTCTTTCAACCTGCATTTGGCCTGTGAGTGTGTTTGATGTTATGTTTAGGGAAGATTTTACTGGCAGTGGCTCCCTTCAGACTCTGTCACCTTGTTTTGCAAGTGCACATTCCTCACTGTATCTGACTTTATTGTTGAATGCAGACATTTTTATAATATTTCTTGTGCATGTTTGTATTTGATTTGATCTCATCTTGTTTCATTTTGGGAATGTACATTCCACAGGTCACAGATCATGAACCTCTCGTCCAGGGATCCATGAGGAGACCGCAGAGGGAATACATGTTATCACAGACCAGGATGATGAGTATAAACCAGAGGACATGGGGACTGTCCTCAAGGGCAACATGGTGTTTAAGATTTGGATAACTGCGTTTGTGACGGCCATTTTGTTTGAACCTAAATTACCTTCCTTAATTTTCCTTGTTTGCCATCTTGGATTACGGATATTATTGCTCCCTCTATTGCATTGATGGACTCCATGTGTTATCTATTCTGAAGGCTTTGGACATGTAGTTCGTCTCACATGGATCTTCTGTACAAGGTCATAGGTTTCATGTCAACATGGGCATGGGGCACATATTAAGCGGGGATCTGTGGGTCATCCCAAGTGTCAAACACTTAATTTCCTGCATTCTGGGGAATTTTTATGCACCAAATTATGCATTTTCTACATCACTGTATGGAGGAAATGTCTTTATTTATGTAAAGGAAAAACCCAAATTCAGGCACCACCAATTCATAATATAATGGAATACAATGCAGTAAGACCCTCAGGCTCTCACTCTGTATTGCGCAAAACATGAAGAGGCAGCGCGGTGTTGGCACGCCGAAATTCGAGGTTTTGCCATGAAACAGGAAGTTGTTTCTGAGGAGTCAAGGATGCACGCAGAAGTACAAAATTGTTTCTGATATGATTCTCAGGATTAGGAATGGCTCTATAGCGCCCCCCTCAATATTTCAATGAAATACCCCTCGCAGTATTTTTTACCTAGTTATATGAAATTTAGTGGGCACATTTATCATGTCAAGATCTACAGAAATGTCTCCAAAGTCTCACCATGACCTAAACCCAAAATAAAGTCAGCCATTTTTTATTTACTTTGAAATTTTGCAGTACATTTAGCCATTTACAGGGGTTTAACAAACTCAACAATCTGATCAAAATTCAAACTTGGTCAGTGTATATAAACACCTTAAAGATTAAATGTTACTAAACGTCTGTGCAACACTTAAATGGTGTGGCTGTGGCAGTGTAGCAATTTTAATGTTTTCGCCATGAAAGTAGACTGTACAGCGTCTAATCTGCCCCAAACTTCACATGATGCATAAGAGCACCACCCTGAAGACATCTACATGCCAATATTCAGTTACAATCACAGATCCACCTCAAACTTTCTCAGAAAAGCCTTTATCATGCTTTATTATTAACATTTTGACTTTTAGTAGAATTGCATTTTTGTGGCAACGTGTTATTCGTCATTAAACAGGAAGTTGTTGTAACTTCACTGTACATTGTCCAATCTGGCTCAAATTTCACATGTTTGCTACAAGTCCCGACCTAAAGACATCTACATGTCATTTAGGTGTCATAGTCACTGCACCACCTACTGGCAACAGGAAGTAAGCCTTGTCTGTTTGATTTACATGAAATTTTCACATTGTGGTGTCCTCTTCATGTACTGGAACATAAGGTCTAATTAGTTTGTGTTCTCTAGCGCCACATAGTGGACACAGAAAATGACATTCAAGTCTTTCACGCAGTGTGCAAACCGCACGAAAATCCGGGGCTGTGTCGACTGCTTGGTGTCCACTGAACAGGTTGTGGTTGCATCACAGCCCGATGGGCGTTGTGGCTTTAAGGGCCCATTCAACGCTGCTTGCAGTTCTAATTTAATGTTATCCCTGCTGAGGCAACACACATGTAGGTATGATTTATTCTTTTATTGTCTTTTGTACGTTTGTAAACAGTTTTGACTTGAGGAACACCTCCATTTCCTCATTGTAAAAGAGTGAAGGGAAAGTCTATATTGACTTTACTGTAGAACAACCTCAGAACCAACCCAGACAGTGAATAATTCATGCTGATTAATAATTGTTCATGTAGGAAAAAGCCAATAGGCCGTTTGTTGATATAGAAACTGCAGTTTGAATGTAACAGGGAAGTTCTGATACATTTGAATACACATTGGACTTGAATCTTTTGAAATGAAAATTGTGCCAATAAGTTGAATGTTAGACATTTACTGCTAACTCAGTTAGCAATGCAGAGGTCCTATTAGCTAACTCAGCCCTGGTTTGCCAGGAGCCAAACTCGGGAGGAAAACCACCTTGGTACAGTATTCCCTGTCGTCAAACTGGCCTCCATCAGGCGTAGGTCTGTTGTCTGATGCTATGTTTGGTCCATTGACTGTATAAAAAAATGGATGACATGAGAGCTCCCCAAAAGTGAAGCGAAAACATCTTGATTGCCCCCTGGTGGTGGGCTGCAGTATAGGTCATAAACTCCTCCTCCTCAATGATATCAGGTAGGACATGGGCCAAACTAAAAACTCAAAGTACACCTCACAAAAATTGTTCCCAAAGATGGTTTCTGTTGTTTTATATTAGTTCTTGTCACGCTGATGTATGTGCAGGTATTCATTTTTCTGATCAGTTTGGTTTTAATTTAAAAAGTTATTTAATGATATATAAACAGGGTGAAATGCCATGATTGACTGTTGAGCCCTGATTGCGATTGGGCGGGCAGGTGTATGGGCAGGAACAAGTTTGCTAGTTGAATCACCATCAGACTTCTTTTCTAAGTTTGACTTCATGACAATTTGTTCTCGCTGGGTGAGTGTACGTGTCCCTTGCCTTAGTTTCTGAATTGCTTTTTTAAGTGCATTACCACCGTCAACTCTCTAACAGCAGAATAGAGTGAAAACATCAGAATGTGAATCGCGCCGCCAAGATTGAGCACAAACACTACAAACCAAACAGAGATCCACTTGTAAAGACTCCCCATCGCCATTAGGGGTCAAAAACTCCACAGGATACCTTTAATGTTTACATTTATACTCTCTCCGAGGGTTCAGCTGAAATCCTAGGTCATCTTTGGTTCATAAGAAACACAACAAACCATTTATCTGAAGTACAGCAGGAACTGATCCGATTGTGGTTGTACTGAACAGCTTGTGAATGGGTAACTGTGTGAATGTGATCAGGTGTTCCTGAAAAGAGAGCATTGCTCTCAATGAAACTCCCCTAAAAAAAGTAAAGGTCACAAGAATTTCCTGTGAGGGTTATGATCAGAACAACTCATTCAGATCAAACCTTCCAGGGAGGTTTCAGGGTGCTCTTCATATTACAGAGCTTCTTTTGAAGTTCAGCTCTTAATTTAAATTTAATTGTCCCTTTTAGAACTTGTTCACAAGCTGACCAATAAATCTATGTGATCTGATCATCTATTAATCAATGGTGATGGGATCTAGCTCATCCAGACAATGCTGAGTATTTTTGAATCAGTTATTATTGATTGTGGAGGGATGTGTCATTACTAGTACATTGTTTTGCCAATATTCTTGAAATATTATATTAAAGATCCCCTCCACACATGTATTAAGGCATACATAAATTCTCTAATGTGTGTCTGACATGGTTTGTGCAGAAAAAAGTATTATTTCCACATTAAAATCCTTAAAATGTCATCTACTCCTTCTCCCTCAGTAAAATTCCACAATATAAGAATATGCAATATTGCTGCTGGACACAAGATGTCTCCTCCTTCACTCTAAAATCCATTCTCAGTATTTGTGATCGGAGGCTTCGAGTTTCCACATCACACTTGTGTTTGCTGAATATTGGACCAGGATTGGCTTCCAAACTATTTGTGATGTCACAAATCATGCTCTTAGGCCCCGCCTCTTCAAATTAGATTTTTTTTTTACTGAGCACAGAGAAAATTGACACTTTCAGCAATGAATGTGAAAACAGCCTTATAGTGTCAGAATCTGCACATACATCATTCTACACAGTGAAGCTCCAACATTCACCAGGAGGAACAAGAAGAGAAACACAGTTTGGACTGGAGGGGGACTTTAAAAATTATAGAATTTATTATAGATACAATACTCAAAAGGCCTGAATTAAAAACAAAATATATACAGTAGAAGACACACACATGTATTATCAGCTCAGTATGAAAAAAGGCATTCATAGGCTTTATTTTTGATTCAGCGTGTACCCTTCCTGCTCAGTATCAAACAACAGACAGACAAAGACAACAGCTGGTGAACACAGTGGAGTATTTAGCAGCTAAAGAGCTATAGGCACATCTGTGACGTCCCCTGTATGATCCAGTCATAGCATTCCTGAAGCAGACCTGAATCTCCACTGACTCCACTCATATTTGCCTCTTTCAAGTCATCCTCATAATGGTTACCATAGCTGCCACCAGGGTGTGAAAACGGACATATAACTGGATTACTTAGCAAGAGAAGAACTTAATTGTCTACGTTCGACAGCTCCTGGTGAAAAAATATTTCAAACTGTGTTCAGGGGTGAAAATCTGATAGCAACTTTGGAGGGCATGAAATTCTCTCAAGTGGAATTCCTGAGTGGGCACCAAAAGTAGTGCTGTATGTATATCATTCCATATTATTAATAGCCTATTATTAAAATTACATTGCTGTACAGCGATATATTAGTGGGGGAATCATATTTTTCCCAGGATAAGGGGGTGTCACGACCCCGTTGTCACCCCAGGGATTTACGCCTATGTTTTGTGTTGATGGCCAATACACGAGACGCCAGACGTCATCGCGACGTACCAGAGGTGCGCTGCATAGTTGACACGTCACACCCTCCTCCGCCTCATGTGCCGCCCGCACTTTATCAAACCGGGTCTCCCCGCCCTTGCTCGCTACGTAACATGCGGCACATCGCTGGAGTCAAATGGAGCGCAGCCACTATCTTCACTGACCTGGATTGAGGAGGGTCTTCATTCGCTCAGCTGAGAGGAGAAGACACCACCACCACAGGTAACTCAGCTTCTCACACAATAGTGTTGATATATTCTTGGCTGTATAATCTTTGTATCTGTCATTTGATCCATTAACGGCGTTGCTATGATGAACATATTTGGAGAAATAACTGAATAATCTGTTTAAATCACGTCAGAGCGCAAACGCACAGCCAAGTCCTATTAATAGCCACGTTTCCTCATTAAAACATAACCTTATTGGAGCTTCACCACTCTTTTCTTGACAGTCTCATTTTATATCTCCTGCCTGTCGTCGCACGAAGATATCACATTATTTTGAAATAGTCTCGATGTATCTTGAACGTGATCTCTCATCCTCCCCTCCGCCCACACTCGTGTGTCATTCAAAAGTGGAGAGAAAGATAATAGTGTAGGCTCGGTTATAACGACACAGGGGGCAGATTAATGTTTTGCTTCTATCCCTGGTCAGCGCTGCCGTGCAGATGGAGTCGGGACCGGGAGGCCTTGGCTGCCCGTCAGCGCTGCTCGTGGAGCCGCCGAGCTGGAGGAAGAGCACCGGCCTGCTGGGCAAACTCCTGTGATCGGATCATCCTCCACTGCTGCACCCGGAGTGTTGGAGGAAGAACGCCAACTTGATTAAACATTCGCATCTTCTACATGGAGCCGGAGGGCGCAGGGTAGAGGAGGGGTGGGGGGGTGCGGGGCAGCAGGGGCCTCCGGGAGAGACCACAGCTTCTCACCTGAAGTGTAACTCCACTAAAGCTAATGGTAAGATGCATGTGCAACTATACCAAGTCAATTTTGATATCTGATATTTTGCCTTCAGTAACCATTACTTCTTTCATGGCTGCCTGTCTGTGTGCCTAAGGGCTGGGAGTGTTTTTGGCACACAGAGAATTAATTCAAGTGACAAGTTGAAGGAACCCTTCTCCCCCATGTTTGACAGAACACCTCAAAAGTGTTTTTTTGGATCCCTCTATGGTACATAAAACATGAGAAAGTGCCCTGTAGGGTTCCTCCAGTGGTAAAGTCCCCTCTAGTGCAGGGCTGGGTATTGTTTAAAAAGATTCAGTACGAATATCAGTACCCTTAAAGTGATGCTGATATCAGTAGAGTACTTCACTCAATACCCATAATACAAATGAAAGCATTCAGTTGAGTAAAATATTAACACTGAACTACCAACTCCCTCAAATCAAACTTCAACACACCGTGGACTGTACGGGTTGTAGCTGCTGCAGTAGTGGGACAATCACATGTCACAATGAATTGAAGAATGATCCCACTGATTGGCTGTGAGAAAAAAACATAGGAATGGTCTTTTTTTTCTAGATCTGGATACAAAAAGTAATGAAATGCAGGAATTGTTTGAGAAGTTTTGGTAGTGTATTTCGGTCGAGACCTTGTATTGAGTACCAGTACTCAGCCCTACTCTACCCTGTGTGTCACATAATATACAATATATATAATAATAATAACCGCACACAGGATTTGTAACTGTTTTACCATAAATTCATCACAACTTCCTGGTGCCCCCTGCCCCTCAGACAAGCTGAGTCCACCAAGACCACAAGGCACTCTGCATTATTAATTGGAAATATTGTAGTTTCAATGTAGTTTTCAAACAAATGCAGTGGTAAACCCACAGAATGTCACTGAAATAGAGGCAAAGGGACAGTTATTCTTTTTAACCCATAGCTCTGATCACTGACAACCACTCAGTATGGATAATATTACCACAAGGTGACCCGATGGACTAATGAGCTATGGGCCCCTTCTGACCTCCCTTTTCTGGTAATTTTACTGTAGGCAAAAATGATTTAGTAAAGTGTCCCATGTAAACATAATGTAAACTTAAATAATAAAAGCATTAAAACCAGTTCTTTATTCAGGCCCCACAATAAAACGAGGTCATAAGATCAGTGACACAGGTGTTGCCTTAATTAAAGGGGCACTTTGCTGATTTAACCATATCTTCTGTGTCTTTCACTGAAGTTATCTCGACTAAGACTTGGAGAACAGAATTAATATGCATTATGGGAAGTTGCTGCTTTGATTTTGACCATTTCTTTTTTGTGAGTGTTGTAGATCTAGGGATGGCAGTTTCGGTTTGTTGATCGGTTTTAAGTGAAATTTTTTGACAACTGCTGGATTGGTTGTCATAAAAAATTTATATCCATAGTATCCAAATGATGTACCCTTATGCCTTTGGTGATTCCGACTTTTCCTTAAGCACCACCATGAAGTTGGAATGTGATATTTTTAGTGAAGTTTCTCAACAACTATTGGATGGATTGTCATGGAATTTGGTGAAGACATTCATGTCCCCCTCAAAAGCAATTAAAACCACTTTAGTAACCCCCAACTTTTCATATAGCATCCCCATCAGGTCAAAAATCCAGTTTGTCCATTTATCACCAAATACCTGCAAAACTAATGGCGCTCCCATCATCCTCAGCTCAGCTCTATTTTGTGTTTAGATGAATATGGCAAACATTATCTTTGCTGAACATCATTGCTCAGTTTTATTGTTCTTGTCCAAATGTACAGTATGTCTCTTTTTTCTATGTAAGTACACTGAGAGCTACGCTAAACCAGAGTCAAGTTCCTTGTATGTACACACATACTTGGCCAATAAAGCCGATTCTGATTCTGATTAACATTGTCATTGTGAGTATGTTAGCAAATTGAAAGCTACAGCCTCATAGACCTGCTAGCATGGCTGTAGACTCCCGTCTCTTTCCCGGGTTTATGGAAGTGCAATACTACATTAAGTGCCTCTTTAACCAAATTACCACAAACGAATCGCCACATAGTGAACTTGGAGCCTTGGGGCTATAAAAGGATCAGTTGCTAGCTTGACGTAGTTAGTCATCCACCGAGCAACCAGTATTGTTGTTCTCTTGCTGTTTCTTGCTTGTCATTTTGTTGTTGGTAGGTTTTCCACTGAGCCATTACAGATCAGGTACAAAAAGCTGGACCTATGATCACCTCTAGTAAGGAAACTGAGATATAGCTTAGTACATAGCGGCGGTTTTGACAGCTGAATTCGGTTGGATCAGTGAGTGCTCGATTTAGCTGGTATAACTCACAGAAATGTAAACAGAAGGCTTCTACCTTCGACCATTCAAATGTATTCAGAAGAAATTATTATATTATTTTCCATCTTTAAACTTGTATGTGCAGTCCCTGACACTTGAACACTGCTGAAAAGCTATGATGCTGTAAATTCAGATTCGGAACTAAAGAAGCCCAATTACAAAATCTTACCTTGTGACACAACGCGTAGTCGGTCATGTGAGATAAGTGTAGTGTAGTGCACACAGATCTCTGCTGCTTGTGTGTGCATGCCTTTAGTTTTTTTTTCATTTTATGGGATCTGCAAAGGATTTAATCAGTCATGCTCTGTGTAATAGATGGGTTGTTCAGTGGAGCGTGATGAGAGAGCATGCTGTCCCAGAGTGAGAGAGAGATGAGAGGAGGAAGACGTGACAGTGTCTCTAAAATAAAAGGCCTTGGAACACAAAGGAAAAGCGAGTTGACGCTGTCATAAAGACGGAGCCAAGTTAGCTCTTGATTCTTGCCTCCACAGGAATCTTCAGCTTGAATTATGCACATGCAGGAGTGTGTTCCAGTGAAAGAGAGGACATGGCCTAACTGTTGTTTGAAGGCACGTTTTGCTTTTTAACACAGAGGGAATGCCAGACCTGTCCAGGAGATGCACATCACTTACTGCATATGAGTCACTTTCTTTAAGCCTCCTGCACATTTCTGCCTCCACAGCTAAGTCATCTGAGCTTGGCTAGATAATATTCATGCAAGTGCAGTGATTCCCATTTTACAAAATGTATTCGTAAGTGGCTTCACGGATTTGCCATCATCTAAAAGGACTAAAAGATCTATTGAGATGTCAATCAAAAGCATGGATTAAATTAATAGTTTTACTTTTTTAGAAACTAGGGTTGGGTGATATGTTAAAATTTTCTAACTGTCTAACTGATTAGAAAACGGTTCTTTAAAGTAACCTGGTTCGTTTTTTTTGGTTCTGTAGTTTCAGCTGGGAGATGTTGTGCAAGCAGTGAGTTAGAAACGTTCCACAAGCTCTCTTTAAGTCTTCTAGACTACTAACAAAATAAACTTATAAAATGTCAAGAAAGGAAATATTATTACTGACGCTAAGTTTCCTTAATAAATAGAAAAATATAATCGTACATCTTCTAAATTCAAGTTTCTCTCTTTTACTGAACTAAGACTCGTTTAGTTGCCGTGTCAACTCATCGTAAAACACACTTCCCGTTTGGTTGAAGTAAAGTCTTGATTCACTGACTTAGATGTAAATGATATGAAAGATATTCTGGTTGTTCACACTTTTTCTTCTCACTGTTGTTGGTCTCTTTGTGCTACTTGATTAGCGTGATGGTTGAGAGTCTGTTGCTGAGGAGCAGCTCTCGCCCATTCTTTGGAGGCAGACCCTTACATTAGCAAAACAAAATTACTAAAATTGCCCCAATATATTGCTGATATATAGTCGTTAATCGCCGAACCCTAGTCCAAACACAGGTTGACAGTTTTGTAGAAATCCCAAAAAAAGAGATTTATTAAAATTCAGCATTTTATAAAATCATGAATTCTGTAGCTGGGATTTCCATGTTGTTCGAAGCTTCATACTGCATGTGAGGCTTCACAGACATTTTGGGTGTGGGGTTTGGTGGATGAACACGTCTCCATCTTAAACTCTATGCATGCTACACTGGCTGTGTTTATTGTGATGAAGAAATACGTCAGCAATACATTGGAGTGACACTGTGACACAGAAGCAGGGAGCTAAACTGCACTGTATACTACCTGCCCAGCACCAAACAGCAAAGTTAGCTAGCTAGCTAGCTGGAGCATTTAGTGGCTAACGAGCCAGATATTTTTCTCAGGAGTTGGTGACCAAAACAGAGCTAAAAGAGAGTGAATATTGGACTTACATTCACCAGGAGTTACAGTAATTTCAGTTCAGTAACGGCTACAGCAATAATGTCAAAGATCATTGCACAGAAATGCATTAGAAGTGCCAGAAGTCAGTTTAAATTTAGGCTGGTGGAGACCAAAACAGAACTACCGTAAAACAAATGAATGCTAATGTTGCTCTGTGTCGGCTGGATGTGTATAAGTGTTTGCTAACATACACACACACCATATCAATATGTCAGTAATTTGGTTGCAGCTTGTTGTGCTGCCCCCAGGTGGTAAAAAAAGTGGCAACAATCATTAGGTGAAATACATACACCCACAGAACGAAGTTTAATTTTGATTATATACATACGCAGTGGTTGAAGAAGTCCTTTAAATTAATCAATGCAGCTTTAAGTCAATTTTAAAGCTACAATGATCATTCACTGGTTCTTGCTTTTCAAATGTGATTGTGTGCTGTCTTCTATGATAGTAAATTAAATATGTTTGGGTTTAGACTGTTAGACAAACAAAAAAGTAGCCATGACCTTGGTGGTTGGAAAGTTGTTATTTTCACTTTTTTTCTCTGACAATTTAGACCAGATGATGAATTGATTGACAGAAAATAAACTGTAGATTAGTCAATAATGAAAATAAGCCTTAGTTGCATTAGCAGGAGGATTGAGGCAGGATTTCATAGTAGCCAGTCAAAGCAGCTCCTCTCATCCCATCAGATCACTTGACAGTATCTCGCTGGGAGAAAAGTGCAGTTCCCTTGAAAAAACTGTTCTTGCAGTTCCAGAAGACAAATATACAGCTTCCCAAACCCGGCCTGATAGTGTGCCTTTTGTTAATTTGATTTCACATTTCAGGAGACACTGAAATCCTTGTTACCATGTTTTACATGTTTAATGATGTGCACTGAGTTATTTTAAGACAGTGATGTCAGTGCAGTAGGGCAACACTACAACTTCAGTAAGTGGTAGTACAAAGACACTCCGTGTCTAAATCCATGGCAAGCTGAGAGGTGGTGCTTCAATAATGCAATCGATGTAAATATTGTCATTTATTATGTTAATGCACATTTCCATTAATGCACTCGTAGCAAAAGAGGCTTGTGCAATTGTGTAGAGCCTTGGAAACATTCAGCACATTCAAACCTCCAGCAGCAAGCCTGCAGACTTCATGTAGTCATTCTGACGAGCATGAGTGAGACTGGATGTTATGAGTGCTGATGGTTCACGGGAGCATTTTTGGTATAGCAGCACTGACTGTATGCAAAGAGGAAACGTGATTATTTTCTTTTACAAGCCTTCTCAAAGCTGTTTGCTTTTAACAACATGTTGACATCAGTGTCAGAAGCTGGAGGGAGAGAGCTGCAGGTTCTGATATTTTTGTCCCATCAAAGTCCTCATCAAAGGACACATGATCTCAGCTGAGGCAGGGAGGATAGTCCCTCCAAGGAGCAATCACTTTACCTATTGCAGTATCTTGATTTTATGTTAATCATTTTGTTCTCTCTTTGCAGAGCATAAACCACACACATACCAACTCGTAAAGAAATCTACAAAGAAATGAAAAGGAAAATAAACTGCTCTGCATTTTGAACTCCTGTTTCATCTCTTGATCTCTTAAAATACTTGAGTCTACCCACTAGACATGAGGTTTAGATTCTAACAGTTTGAGTTAAAAAAGGAATGGGCCAGCGTTTTGGAAAATCAGCTTTCTTGTTGAGAGTGAAATGAAAAGATTGATAGCAGTTTCATATCTGTGTGTTGAGTTTCGCACTAGATTCAGGACATGGCATAAAGACTGGAAAAAGGGGTAAACTGACTCGTAAGCCTGACTCTGTTCACTTCCAACACCTTTGTAGCTTTCTAATAAACATCGTATTTTGTTTGTTATACTTGTACAGAAGAAGAATTAGTGGTTTTCGGAGGAAGCTGCATGCTGTACCATTTCTTTTTGAATAGCCTAGGGGTGACACTATTACTATTTTTGCAAGTATTCGTGTCATTGGGCAAGATGATTTTTTGCAGAGTGGATTGTGTGGGGGTTAAAAATACTGTGCAACGTAGCCAGGGGTGGAAGTAATAGATTACATTTACTCATGGTACTGTAGTCACTTTTCTGCGTACTTGTACTTTTTGGTGCATTTTTTCAGTAATCATTCATTTAACTTAAAGTGGAAATTGAGAACTTTGTCTCCAAGTGGTATTATTGTTGGCACCACGGTCAGCATTAGCAACATGGCTACTGCTAGCAGCCTGGCTACTGTCCAAAGCAAAAGCAACTGTAAGAATTCCAATCGGACCCAGAATCTCTGGTCTCAGTGCTGTGATAAAGGCAGAGTAAACACCCGGTTGTATTAATAAGTAGGCAGGTCTTGTTACTTACTGATCTAGTAGAAAGAATGTCGGTTTTGAACCCTCTTAAGTCTCAGTGGTAAGGGGAAACGCATATCGACGAGGGAGCAGATTTCGACACAACACAAGAGAGCTTTCCATCGAATGATTGCCCGTCCATTCGCTCTTGTTTAACCGGTTTCTATCACTCTTTCTTTACCTTCTCCATAAGCGGGGTTCTTTTTCTTTTGCAGTGGTGTCGACAGGCTGCAAAATCAGCCTATACAAATGGAGTTTATTATCAGCTTGGACATAAACGCTTGCTGGCATTATGTTGTTGTATTAGTGTTGTTGGATTGACATTGAATGAAACATTGAATTTGTTAATTTAAGAGTGCCATCATATACCCCTCCGTCCCACCACCACCCTATTAATTTCCAAACTGTAACACATTAACGTTTTTTTTACTACTTACTTTTTTAAGTGCAGTTTTTGTCAACTACTTTTACTTGAGTAAAATTTCTGACATACAGCATATACACAAAAATCCAGTTTTTCCTGTCACTGTGGGTGTTGACATGAGGGCTATTTGCAAGTTGGAAACTGGTAAAGTTGCTCCAATTTGACATAATCTCAGCATCGTCATCACAGTGAGGATGCCAGATTTACTAGATCATGCTTGTACACATACCAAATCATGTGCTCACTGACCACATCTAGCAACCACAACAGTGACCGCAGACACTGCACAGGAGCAATGGTCAAATGGAACAAACTGTTATTTGTAAATAAAAAATTCCAACATATAACCCCTCAAACCTTTCTGTTTGTATACAGAATAAACCACATACAACATGTTAATCAGTGAGTTTTAGAGGTGTTGGTAGGTGTTTTATTTATTTATTGTTTAGCTAGCTCCTTCCCCCTGCTTCTAGTCTTTACTAGGCTGATAAGGCTAATACACAGAAACATGAGATTGTATAAATCTCTATATCTGACGCTGGAAAAGAAAGTTGATATTTCTCAAAATGCTTTTAAGATGAATAACGTAGGCCGACAAATGCACCAACACACTCCTGACCAAGTGCTGATTAACACATGCCATCTGGACAGCTTGGTAATAACTTTTGGCAGCACATTTCAGATCATCTTGAATAAATGTTTTGTTTTGTTTTTTACATTGAACAAGGGCGTATATCTTTGTGTTTTGCTTTTTATTGTGTAAATCTTATCTAATTATTGTGTTCTATTTGTTAACTTCTGTCATTCTACAGGATTTAAAAAGAGTGCTATCCTTCCCACCGTATCCCGGGGATTACCTGCATCCAGTGGTGTATGCCTGCACAGCAGTCATGCTGCTCTGTCTGCTTGTTTCCATCATGACCTATATTGTCCACCACAGGTGAGTAGAGCATACTGTATATTAAAGGACAGTTCCTCATTTTAAAAGTCTGTTGTAATACAATACTCACATGCCCGTATGTACATTGAAAGAGCTATTGGTCACCTTAAAGGCCTCATATGTTCATCTAACAGCATGTGAAATTGACAGGGATGGCATCTGACAAGTTTGGACATTTCTGAAACAGACAATCCGGTTCTGTTTGACGGGTGAACATTTAAAATGTCCTTAGTGTTCACTGCTATTGAGAGAGCAGCATTATCCAAACATTTGACTGAACTGGTGAATATTTTAAGTGAAAATGCAACAAACTATTGGAAAGCACAACAACGTTAGACCACACTTACTACCTCATATAACCCATCATTACACTCACATTAATGTTGCTTTTTTGATTCAGAATTGTATCAGTATAGTCCATATTATTTCCAATTACAGTTTGTCATTGTTACACACAAGTGAATGTTACTTTTCCCGTAAAACTTCTCAAAGCCAAAGATGACACTGATTGCCCTCACTAGGTACAAGGTAAAAGAGCGTCCGTCTTTGTAACTTGCAACTCTGTTCATTTTTTGCAGCGTGATCCGCATCAGCAGGAATGGCTGGCACACACTCCTCAACTTCCTCTTTCACACGGGGCTGACATTTGGGGTTTTTGCCGGGGGCATCAATCAGATCAACTTACCTTTTGTGTGTCGAATTGTGAGTTGTTGTTTTCCCACTTCCTCAGCATAGTGTTGTTTCACAGTACTTTAAAAAATGTCTTCAGCACAGTGGAGGGCTGAAAGCATCCTCAGTTGTTGGTCAAGTAGTTTCAGACAGCTTTAAGGTCACTGACAGCTATAAGCATCACTGAGAGGCATCAGTGTCCCTGGGAAAGTCAGTGTTTACTGAGTATGAAGTTAAATCACTACCACACCACCCCGTGAGCTAGGTTTGTCCAGGCTTGCTATTCTCATTCATTGTAAAGTGTGTTCTGGCTCAAACATACAGAACAGTGCCTATTAAATATATTAATTCCCACTGGACTGTATTTTTTTTTCCATTAATCACCGTCAACAAACAGCCATGCAAGCAGGGAGGTTGCATTTAAGCTGAAATTATACTTTTCACATCTGTGAGTACGCAAGTGCATGATGTATGTCATCATCAGAGCGTACGCGTAGGCTCTGTGGACGTCTGCATACCTCCAAGTTTTGTGACACTATGCTACAACCATAGATGTATAGAACTAGATAACGGATCTAAAGTTGGTGCTTATTCAGTCCAATGCATACGCCAAAAAGGTTTTCTAGCTTCCGGGTTTACTTCCTGGTTATGTAGTGTTTCTCCCACTGGCCCCACTTGGAAGTCCCCGCTCCGCCCAGAGACTGTACATTATGATGACATCAGAGGTTTTTAAAGCGCTTTTCTCTGTCCAAAGAAAGCTTCACAGATATAAAACCTCCATGTATCAAAAAATCATAATAGAAACAGTCATAATTGCCCTTCTTTGCAGTTTGAAGTGTCTTGTCAACATTTCTACAGACACATCTTTTAAAATGGTAATCTATGGGGAAAAATGCATTCCAAAATATTGTAATTATTCATCCAGTTTTATCGAGATCTCCCTATACCAACATATTGTCATCCTTAGAGCCCCCGCTGCTAGTGTGGCAAAAAACCCTAATTACTAAGGGAAGTGAATACTGTGTAAGCACTGCACAGTACTGTCTGTGCAAAACTACCATGCACCACTCATTTACAAAAAAAAATTTATTTTTAGATGGAGCTTCAATGATTTTGTAATTTCATAGTTTTGCTGTATTTTATACAAAGTCAATCATGAATTAAATGTAATTACAATATGGGTGTAGTTCAAAGCAAAGCAGCACAGTGTGTGATTCAGAGGACATACTGTAATGTATTTCTAACTATGGACCTGTTCATTTGATGGTCATGCTCATTTCAGTCTTTAGCCACTTTGTTAAGCATGATGCAAAAGTAATTGGATGGAGTGCATTTTATGGTATGGTGATTACACATCTATCTTGTTTCATGTACAGAACAGTAATACACTCCAATGCTCATTTGGACAATGAACTCATTGCTTTTAATAACCTTTGTTTACATCTTTTATCTGTGTTAGGTTGGCATTTTGCTCCACTATGCTTCTTTGTCTACCATGCTGTGGCTCACGTTTATTGCTAGAAACATCTGTAAAGATGTGTCCAAAGACCCACTTCGGACCCAGGACAGGAATGGGCCGGCCCAGACTCGCACCAAACCAACCATCCTCAGGTAAGCTGGAAGTTAGCAAGAAGGCGTTCATGTGCACAACAGGGCTGAGCAATGTTCTGATTAAATCATTCATTTACAATGTGTGAATTAATCATGACTGCTTCACTTGGTTGTGTCAACGAGCAGTATCCTGCTTTTCAACACCATCGTGAGAGCTTGACGTAAGAAAGCATGAAGCTGTTGAACTGTGTTGCATAGTAAGGATTATAGCAGTGAAGCACATGGCCCCTTTTAGAAGATATTAGCTGTTTTTGGAGTGTTTAGCCAACTGGTCCTTATTCAGTTCATCGCTGAGCGCCCTTCAGGGGCATAACTATAGACAGTGCAAGCAGTGCAGCCACACTGGGCACCGTAAAGAGAGCTATTTTAAAACCGAAACCATGATGTTTTTCTAAACCTAACCAAGTATTTTTGGCACCTAAAGCTACCCAAGTATAGTTTTGGTTTCTAAGCCTAACCAAGTATTTTGTTACTTGAACCTAACCAAGTGGTTTTGGTGTGTAAACCTAATCAAACTGTGACTGAAAACTGAAGATTGTTACTTACCCACAGAAACATGCCGACTTTACAGACTTTGTCAGTCTTCATACTAGGTGTTGTTTTTTTTCTGGCAGAAAGCCCTTCCTCCCAAAAGGCTTTATGGGCTTTCTGACAGAAAGCTTTATTGGATCAAAATCAAACCATTATGAAAATTTTTACAGAGCTTGAGTCAGGATGTGGTTAGCCTAGCAGAGCACAGAGTGGAAACAGTGAGAAACAGCTAACTGGACTCCAAAGTAAAAAATACAGTACATCCACTGACACCTCTAAAGCTCACTAAGTAACACATCACATCCAAGCTGGCATTAGTTCTTTGTAATTTTTACTTTTCTTTACAGATTTTATCTTGTAAGTGATGGAATCCCTCTCATAATTGTTGGAGTTACAGCAGCATTTGGTATGGATAACTATGGCAGCAGGGATGATGCTTTGTAGTAAGTACTCATTATTTCTGCACAATAATGTTTTCACTCAATGTTTAATAAAGGAAATACATGTTTATGTCTCTGTGTCTCTTTCAGTTGTTGGATGGCATGGGAACCAAGCCTTGGAGGTTTCTATGCCCCCATGAGTCTTCTAGTCTTAGTCATGTCTGTGTACTTCTTGTGCACCTACATTCAGCTTAAACGCCACCCAGAGAGGAAGTACGAGCTGCGAGTTCTGAGTGAGGAACAGCAGCAGTTATCATCCAGTGAGTCAAACCATCACTGCCACACCGACACTGGGGGAACGTCTGGGCCTGTTGTGGACTGTCCACCATTTGCAACTGGTGTGTCAGTTCTGGCCAATGAGCACTCATTTAAATCTCAGCTCCGGGCCACAGCCTTCACCCTCTTTCTGTTCCTGGCTACCTGGGCTTTAGGAGCATTGGCTGTATCACTGGGACATTTCCTGGATATGATATTCAGCTGCCTGTATGGGGCTTTTTGTGTCACTCTAGGACTCTTCCTTCTCATCCAGCACTGTGCCAAACGTGATGATGTATGGCACCGCTGGTGGGCTTGTTGCCCGTCCAAATCCAAGACCGAGGATGGGAATGGGGATGGACAGAGCCAGAGTCAGGAGCTCCATCAGCCACACTGCCACTTGAGCTCCCCATGCTCAGGCAAGCAGCCGCTACTTTCTCCTCACCTCGTGCAGGGTTCTTACCACAAAATGACACCACCTCTCCAGAGCCCCACACCGAATCACACAGGTCCATGCTGCGTGGCCATGATGGGTCCTGTTAGCCCAACCCCCATCTCCCCTCTCGCTGAGCCATTGCCCTCACCACGTCCACAGTCACTTTCTGACGAACTCCCTCGTCCACCTTTGCCTCTACAGAGCTGCCTTACAAACAGAACAAAGTCACGCTCCTTCAACCGGCCACGCCCATGCCTTCAGGATTACCGTTCTCACATGACTTCCACTAGTATGGATGGGAGTGTGCATAGTTCCCATCTGGACAGCCCTCATGCTGTGCACCACCTTGAAGGCTCACCTCTGGTTTCCAACAGCCCACACCCAGACATCCAGATTCCCTGCCCCAGCCCTCACTTGGATAAGCAGCTGGCTTCCTGCCACAGTTTGCAACGGCAGACCTCCTGTCACAGCATACAAGATTCAATGACTTCCTGCAACAGCCACGCACACAACATGCATGACAGCATTACCTCTTGTCACAGCCTCCTCCTGCCTTCTCACGGGGTCCATACCTGCCAGTGGCACATGTACAGCTCAGCAGATCATTCCTCCACTACAAGCTGCTGTGAGAAACCCGATCCCTTCACCTTGCAGTATCAGCAAGACCCTGAGACATACAGCTACATGTCAAAGACAACGGACAAAGAAAAGAATACTCTCTGCGTAGAGGCGGAGCAGCAAGGTTTCCCAAGAAATACTCTGCCTCGGCAGCATGCCACTGTCAGCCGGCGAAGTACCATTGGTCGAAACAGGAGCCTGCAGGAGGATGGCCTGTTTGGTTCAGATGCCACAGGAAACATACGAACTGGCCCTTGGAAGAATGAAACCACTGTATAGTTTTCTTATGGTTGTACTTGCCAGACCTTCCAGCAGTCCTCTAATTGAATTACTCCGTAAGTGTTTGGGTCTCAATGCCTTCAGATTTGCCCTTAAACAACAAGTTGAGTTTTCAGTGAGGCATCGTATCCCAATGATATTTCAGATCCCTTTATAACAAAGTTATCCTTAAGTGTGTTGCTAATGAGTTTTACACAAGAAAGGTTTGATTAATGTGGAAGTAATACTGCTCCATGCAGTTTAAAGGTGCAATCAGTATTGAATGGCTCTTTAGGTGCGCAGTGGTTCAGTAGTTAGCACGGTCACAGCAAGAAGGTCCTGAGTTTAAACCCCATCAGTTACAGTTGGAGCCGTTTTTGTGTTGACTTTGAATGTTTGTGTCAGTTGCTCTACATTCCCTCTACAGCCCAAAGAGATACAGGTCAGATCATTGACTTAAATGAAAATTGACGACACGTAGACACTTCCTCCCACTGTACGAAAATGAGGCCAAAAACATACCAGACACGAATGCTGCCATCTTCACTGGTGACGCCATTTGGAGCCAGAGTCTTCTCAGTAGTGACCAGGTGGTGGAGCCTGTGGTATCGAGTTCCCATCCATACACCTGCGAGCAGGGCTCAGCTGTCAATCATGACATTTCACCCCTTTTTATAGCATCAAATAACTAATTGAATGGACTTGCATTTTATGTAGCACCTTTCAAGTCTACCAACTTCTCAAAGCGCTTTACAACAATTGTCACATTAGGAGTGGTAACCATTCACACATACACTCACACACTGATGGCTATGCCTTGGGGGCAATTTGAGGTTCAGTATCTTGCCCAAGGACACTTCAACACGCTGACTACAGGGGTCGGGGATCGAACCTTTGATCCTCCGAGAAGAACTACCTAAAATGACAGAAACCATCTCTGTAAAAAATGTATTTGATGTATACATGGAGTTTTTATTTTGACTCATGTCCGGGATTTATGACCTATGCTGCAGTTCGCCACCAAGATGTTTTGGCTTCACTTCAGGGGAGTTCTCATTTCTTTATATACCTGTATATAGTCTCTCATGTCACATTATACATAGTCAATGGGTCAGGTACAAGGGATACTCCTACCTATCACATCACCTATCTACATCACCTACAGTATCTACCTATCACAGATTCAAAAACTTTGGACCTGATCCTAAACAGACCAGTGGTAAATGTATCCAAACAAATCCATACTTTTTTTTTTCTAGAAAAAAAAGAGACCTGATCTAAATTGGATTCGAAGATGGTCAGACCCAATCTGAATAGACCCAAAGACTGTGTCAATGAGAGGGCATACAGTGTATGATCAATAATGGATGTAGCCACCGTAACATCACTCACACTGTATGTATCTGAAGTGCCATAGTGAAGCTTAATGTGGGCGGCTCCAGAAGTCTTCATCTTTGCAATGCTTGACTCCTTCTAACTCCTGGCTAATCCAAAAATGGCAAAATAGGTGGATCATTGGTGGAGCTGAGTCGAACATGCCCACCTAGGTTGAAGCTACCAAGCTAGCTAGAGCTAACTAGATAGGCTATTGCTGTGTTCAAGATTTCAAGATTGAAGATGTTTAGTGGTTATTATATCACACAAGATTATATAATGATACATTGTTTGTACTGTAGTTCCCTAAGCTACATACAAAATAATAGAAAAGTTAATGACTAAATAATTACATAACAAAAATAATCACATTTCACAAAATAAAAACTATTTAAGGTGGAGTGTGGAGGATGAATTCAGGAGTCTCAGCCTGAGGGGAAAAAGCTGCTCTGTAGTCTGGTGGTACAGCAGCAGATACTTCTGTATCTCTTGTCAGACGGCAGCAGGGTGAACAGGCTGTGGCTGGGTGGGTGTTGTAGTATCCTTTAGGCTCTGTGCAGACACCTTACCGATATCACTGATGCTCAGTAGATGTGTATCAATGTTCCGGCTCCTTTACCTTTGTTGCCATCCTAGCCTGTGTGTGTGTGTCCTCTGACTCTGTGACTGGATCACTACACTATCTTTACACACCGGGTCTATTTTCCGTGGAGCAGCTTGTGTCTCTGAAGCGTGAAATTCACTTATGAATGTCTGTAAGCGCCGACTGAACAAAGTATGAAATTTGATGGTGGCTCATAAATACTATGTTGACCAGGAGTCATTGCTAAACTGCTGACCTACAAACAGAATCATGTTTTTAAAAATCATGACATCAGCAGACCAAATTAATGTGCTGTGAGATCAGGTGTCCTTAAGAATTAATTAATTAATAAAATTAATTAACAATGAGTGATGACAGAGTAAATTAGGAGTGATAAAAGGTTGTCATATTCATATCCTGCCACCATCTGTTACCATCGAAATGATAAGAATAAATATTTATTTATTTATGGAAAACATACAAAGTGTCGGCAAAACAACTTTAAACTATATTTATTAATGTGGCGGCTAAGGACAGACGCTCTGCTTCTTAAACGTTCCCTTTGGATATTGAAACCTTGACAGAGCCACGACTGAGCCTGATCCGGTGTCCATTCGCTTAACACCTGTTAGTTAACTCCGTGTTTCCCACTCATCGGCTATACTTTCACAATTAATTTAGAATCTTATCATCATTCATAAAACACAAAACCAAAACATTGTGGAGGAATGACTGGCACTGATCATCAACATCTCATCTGCAAAACATCATTGATGTACAGTATTACTCAAAGAGTGAACTGATTGCACCTTTAAACACTTGGATTGATCGTTCTTCAGAGATCTATATTTGTTATTGCGTTTCTAATGGCATTGCTAGACACAACATAATTTTAAAAATGAGTGGTTACACATGTGAAAACACATTTGAATCAGTGTGAGCATGTGTGTGTTTTTTATGTGTGCAACTGTGCATGAGTAAGTACATAGAAATGTGGTGTGTTTGTGCTATATGTATTTATTATGGATCCACCCTTACAGAATTTTACATTTATGAATTTCTTGATAAAGATTAATTTATGAAGCCTATGAAGATTTTCTATCGAGACACTTTATGTATGCTGCCAAATCGAGTCAAATAGACTCTTGTCTGACTAATATTGCACTATGATATCCCTCGCTCTGTGAGATAATTCCAAAAAAAAGTGCAATGTGCTGCAAAGCACAAACTTTGTTAGTGCCAAAATTATGTGCCAGCTTTCACTGTGATGATAAATTATACACAACTTGTTCTCGATGAGTTTTAGGAGATCATATAGTTTGTAGCATCATACAAACTTGAACTCAGGTTTTAGAAAATCATCAGCAACCCTTTCAAATCGTTCCACAAACTTCCATGTGTTTTCTCCAGTGAGTTGTTTCATAAGGAAGCGTCATCAGTTAGGCCAGGATTACTTCAGTATGAGTCTGGCTCATTTTCATAAGGGAGGTTTAAATAAGTCTGTGGACCATTCTTACAATCAATCAGTCACACTGAAACAGTCACTTAATACACTTAATTACTGTCTGTCTGAGAGTGAGGTTAGAAGATGGATATCAACCCCATGTCTGTGTGTTAAGTATGGAGCAATAAACCCAGGAGGTAATTAGCCTAGCTTAACATAAAGTTCCAGCATGTGACTTCCCCTAAAACTGTTATTTTGACATTTAAAGGGACAGTTCACCCCAAAATCAAAATACATATTTTTCTTACCTGTAGTGCTGTTTATCCATCTAGACTGTTTTGGTGTAAGTTGCTCAGTTTTGGAGATATTGGCTGTAGAGATGTCTGACTTCTCTCCAATATAATGGAACTAGATGGCACTTTGTCATGGTGCTTAAAGGGGGGAAAAAAACCCAAGACATTTGAAAAACAGCAATATCTCTTTCCAGAAATCATGACCCGATTACTCAAGATAATCCACAGACCTTGTTGTGAGCAGTTTCATGGAGGAACTATTTTCTTCTCGTATCACCGTGTAGAAGGAAGCGTGTATTTCCTCATGGATTAGAGGCTAGCTAACTAAGCTAGCTAATGTTACAGCTCAGCTGAGGAAGTCCTGAGTCGATGCACGTTTCCTTCTGTGTAGTGATACGGTGTAGTTTGGTAGAAAGAAAACAGTTCCTCCATGAAACTGCTCACAACAAGATCTGTGGATTATCTTGAGTAACCGGGTCATGATTTCTGGAAAGAGAC
>JBBPCS010016549.1:12450-57284 GCA_037974645.1 Hollardia meadi | reverse complement strand
GAATGCATCATCGGGGGGGGGGGGGTGGGGGTTAGCATCTCTCTCCCTGACCTGTATTTTGCTTTGTGAAAGCTCAGCTTAAATGGATGAGTCAGACTGAGTCAATATAAGTATGCATAAATTCTACACTGGACTACAAAATATGTGGGACATTTTTTTTGCTTTCTTTCAAAGAAAGCAGCAGAAAATAATGAATGATAATAATGAGAAAACTGAGCCGAGGGTGGTGTCTTCAAATTGATTGTTTTGTCTAACCCACTGATATTCAATTTACAATTGTTTAAAAAAGAGAATGTAAGACACATTTGCGATGCAATAATTCGTATTTCTTCTGTTGACAAATGAATTAGTCCACTAATGGTTTCAGCAATAGAAATGATCCCGATAATAACATTTCCTTTTAACCTCCTTTTTGCACACATCTTTTCCCCACAAATGATTAAATTATTTTTTACTCAGGCACTTGTTTGCACTTTTTTTTAAGCATAGCACTTGTCTCTTTTTTAACTGCTGCTTTTTGTTGTCTTTTAATCGTTTTCATGTGTTCCCCATTTTTGCACACTGGTCCAGAGAAATGTAATTTGATTCCACTGTATGTGTATTTTATATAGATATGGCTGGGGCAAGTAGCATGTGCAGTATACAGCATTTTAGCTGAAAAGCACAGCCTGCTGCTGGACACGAGGTTTATGAGAGCAGCGAAGGTTAACAAAAGCATTAAAGTTCCAGGCTGTAGATTGAAAACAATTAGCTTAGAAATGCTAAATGGTCCATACAACATGCTGTAAAGTAGGGTTGGATAGATTTCTGGTTTCGTTGGTCCAGTCTGGAGCTTGAACCATTTTGATTTTATATGACCTGACTGAACCGGCATTCGACAGCATGCAGCTAGTTAGCAGGAGCCCCTGGATAGCCAGTTAGCTCAGTGCCAAAGATTGCTGACTCACTATGTTTTCTTGTGATGTATAGAGTTGAGAGTTGTGCACACAGTGTTGCTATACTACTCTGACCGATGTCCATAAGACAGAACTCTCATCAGTAATGAGTTGGTGGTTATGCTATCTAACGTTGTTAAACGCTACAATACTTTAGTACGAAGCCTCGTATTGATACGCTCCCATTTGCCATATTAGAGTTACTGCATTATGCTGTAAATACAAATCATCACTTCCTCATCGATTTCCAATTAAAATGAATAAATCTCAGTGAACAGAAATCCTTCATATCTTAACAAGGCTTTTACTGAGAAACATTTGCAGAACATCTCCAGAATCACTCACCCACTTTTAAGCTATACATGATATGTAGCTAAGGTGCTAAAACAGATTTTTAGAATAATTTAGAGACAGAATTTCATGTTGGACGGATGGAGCTGAAGCAGGAAATGTTATTTAATAAACTGATTACCCCCCACTGTTAACTATAACATGTCATTACATGTAATTTTCAGGAAGTTGCAGCAGACTTTCACATCTAAAGGTGACCCAAGATCACTTCCTTTAGGTTTATATTCAGTATGAACACTTCACAGTTTCTTTTTTTTTTCTGGCTGTCTCTCCCTCCCTCTCTGCTGGAATTCGAGGGCTGTGAAATTGCCCTGGAAACATCAATCATACCTTCATTTCTCAGGCTATCCCCACGTTCCCACCACCACCCCTTACCCCTGGTCGGCTCTCAGGGGTTTTCACCCCTGCTGTTCTTATGCTGCTATCATTTTGAGTGCCTTCTCTGATGCATAAATCCCTGCATCCTCATGGGGGAAGAGAGTGAGGTTGATAAAGTGCGCTGATATGAGTTATCTTTTATGAAGGATCGTGCTCATCCATGTTTTAGTGCAATAGTGTTGATGTATTTATGTGTTTAGAAACCTCATTCCAGAGGTTAGCCAGTGTTACGGAGGAGATAGTAGAAAGGAGAGATTTCCCCTGCTGGGAGATGGATTGGATAACAGATTTTTATTTATTTTTAAAGCCCACATAAGAAAAACCATTAGGAAGTATGTCAGGCTATAAATGCAGTACCTGGTAATAAATGAATGTCCTAGGCTGTGTATTTGTCCTTCAAATATAAACATTAAAAATAAACAAACATTTAAAAAAAATAGAATGAATAAATGTATATATATAAAATAAAACAAGCAATTAAAATAATAAATAATAAAAACTATGAAAATACAAACAAAAATAAAATAAATTCAATAAATTAACAATAAAAATAAACAGTAAAAATACAGTAAAAAAACCCCAGCAACTAATAAATATTGATATAGTAAATATAATGTTGTATAATGAGATAAAACTAGATAAATAATATACTCAATAAACATTAGAATCAAACAATCAAAAACAAGTAAATAAAAAAAGATAAAGAAAATGAATATCACACATATAATAAAAAAACATTAATAAACATAAATGATACAATACATCATGTAATAAATCAAAAACATTTAAAAAAATATTTAAGATAATATAAAAAAATAAATAATGAGAAACAAAATATGAATGAAAAATACAAGTCAATAATTTAGAAATAATATTATGACATGACACAAAAAACATGTGATAAATGAATCTGATAAATAAATATAAAATTAACAATAAAATATAATGAAACAACATAAAACAATTAAACACCTCAAAAATAAACATTAAAAATGAAAAGAAAACACTTTAAAGATCAAAAATGAAAATGGAGCCATAAAACTGCCCGTTTGTATTTTCCCCACCTCTTGATAAAGACTGTGTTCTGCGTCGCTTACAGTTTCATCACTGCAGAGACAAGACAGCGAGCTGACCAGCCCAAAATAATTCCAGTGTTTATAGTGAGCTGTCAGAAAGGTGACGCAGGAGACAAATAGTGTAATCCAACAGAGTAAATTACATGCAGAAGAGAATTTACTGTGTGAAAGATGGAGGGAAATGATGCTCCCTGTAGCCCCGCTGCTTATTTTCAAGCTTGGAAATAAATATGTCCTTTCACATCACTTTCCAAAACTCTTATGTTTGTCATCATTTTTTTTTGTGTATGTGGATGTCTTTAGCATGACAATAAGTCTGCAAGAACAGATGTACTCATAGTCCATATTCTGCCTTCCCTTCAGACAGTCCCAAGAGTCAGCTGCTCTTTGTTGTTATTATTGTGTGTGTTCATCTGTGCATGAGCCTTTTCGCCTTACAGATACTGCTCTGTCAGACATTTTGCGGCTGACACCATTAATCACTGAAGTATACACGAAAATACACAAACAGTCTGATGTGCATTCACGCAACGAGTCCGCCAGGGGAAATAAACAAGATTTCCTCTGCGGAGAAAATGACAAAGACTCTCAGAAATCTGCTCTGATCACCTTTCTTATGAAAAACCAAAACGTGGAGAATCAAGGAAGTGTCTGAAATGTTCTGTTCTGTTTCTTTTCTTTTTGTCTGTGGAGACATCTGTAGAACAGGATTATTTGAAAATACCACTTCTGTCACATTCAAAGATTGTTTCTCTTGGAAATATGCATCCAAAGGCTTATTGGAAGCATGAACACTCCTTTTGATCTGCAACAGAAAAGATTTGTCTGTGTCGTGTAAATGTTTTTTTATATGTTGTGTTAGGTTCATTTAACATTTGTTTGTGACAGTAGAGGATTATACTCAACGTGCAAATGGTCTGTTTTTGCTCTTTTAGTTGTATATTGTGACTGTAGGTTTGTGTGTGCGCGTCAGCCAAACATTTACTGGTTTTAGCTTCTGGAGATTGGCAGCTTTTTCAAAGTCAGTTTTAAATCACTATGAATTGAATATTTATGAGGTTTGGACTGTTTGTTGGGACCAGGAAGCAATTTTAAGACTCCACATGGGCCCACATGGGAAGTCAAGATTGCCATTTTTCACACTTTTTTGACATTTTATTGAAGGGGAAAAGAAAAAGAAACCACTGTGTTTCAGATATGGATTCATATCAAAAGTAGCAATACCACACAATAAAAATACTGCATAACAAGTAAAAGTACTGTACAGTAATAATAAAAAAAGGAATTCTGTCAGTGTTACATTATTGTATAATTAGATCCATATATTTATGCATTAAGTGTTAGGCTCAGTAAGCGGTACTGTAATGTAGTAAGTAGAGGTGGGTGAAACAAATCTGTAATTTCAAAATAAACTTTCAAAATAAAAGAACAAATGGATATTTGGCGTTTTGTCAGTCAGTTGTGTCAGTAAAAAACCTGGTGGAGGTTCCTTTGCCAGGCTTATACAATTATAATGGAAACTCTCAGTATTTCCCTCTGAAATGGTGGAGTAAAGGAGCAGAGGAGCAGAAAATGAAAGTACCTCAGAATTGCACTTAATTACAGTGCTTTGATGCATTAACCAGTTATTTTAAATTACTGGAAGACTGCCGGTCTTCATCAGAGTTAAATAGGATAAATACATACACAGTCAACATACAGCAGAACATACACATTTGTCAATGTTTAGTAGCTTGAACAGGATGTCTGAAGCACCTGATTCAGCCTCAGACGTGTCACCTGATGTTTCAGACACACGTGACCATCATTTCATGTTATTCAGTGTCTGTGTGCTTCCAGAACGACTTTATCTGATTATTACTTCACATATCAACAAACATACAGAACCACAGCTACCAGGATGACACAGCATCTCATGATTTATTTCCACTGTGACCCTTGACCACATGGTAGTCACTGGTATGGCCTGTCATGTGTATTGTGGTGTGGAAAAGGGTGTTTACTGAACTGCAGGTTTCTTTATTGGTATGTAGATCCAGATAAGAAAAACTTTCCAGTGATTTATTGTGATTTATACTCCTCCTGTGGTTGAGCTTGATTGGGAGACATAACAGCTTCTTTTGCAGGGATGCACTAATATATGAGGGATGCATTCTGAATTTTGTAAATTAGATAATTGGTTAATGTTAAGGTTAAATGAGGAGATAGATTCGAAGGCACTTCTTTGGATGGCAATATCAGCCTGTTAGTCGGTTTTCCACTTTGGTCCAGACTGAAATATCTTGACAACTATTCGATGGATTGTCATTAAATTTATGGTCCACAGAGGATCCCAAGTATCCTAATGACTTTTATGGTCCCCTGACTTCCCTTCACAGGACAAATTGTAATAACTGTGATGAGTCCTTAAATATTCCAACTCATTATCTTTTCAAAGATTTTCCAGTAGTTTAATTTATGACCTGGAAATCATTCCATCATCCATTGTCAGTTAGCGCTAAATACAGGTTTGCTTTGTGTTTGAGGCTCACACACAAAGCAAACCTGTATTTAGTGATAATTAGCAAATGCTAGCACCACTAGCTTACATTTAGCATTGTAGTTATTAGTTATAGCCATTTCTATTTTTAATTGATTCTCAAAATCACCTCATCGATTTTTAATTAATAGTTTACATGCAAAGATTTGTGGCTGTGGTTCATTTTGTGTTTAACAGCCATAAAGCAATGTATCACCTTGCTTACAGTATTGTAATGTATCGCAATATCCTAAATGGTAAATCCCTGTATTGTGATATGTATCACATCACCAGATTCTTGCCAGTTTCCACGAGGAGTAAATATTGCATTTTGTTTTAGAAAGACGATGGTAACACTGTGTTCTAGTATCTATGGTGATCTGCTGTGACGTCACCTGACTGCTCAGTAGAAGAGTAGATACCACCCTGATGAAAGCAAAGCAGCTGAAAACATTTGGAAAACATAAGCCAGTATAGATCTGCTGTGTAGGATCCTCTAATTATGAGAAAATATGAACATGCATGCACGATGGGGACGTGTTGTTTTCCTGTGTTCTCATATGTTTTTCTTGTGTTTATGTGGGTTTTCTCTCGGTGCTGCAGTTTCCTCCCACAGTCAAAACATATGCTGCTGGGCCAACGGCTTGAAACTGCCAGTAGTTTTGAACGAGAAAGTGTTTCTCTTTGTGTCCTGTAATAGACTGGCAACCTGTCCAAGATGTTTCCCTGCCTTTTGCTCAGTGCATAATGGGTTAAAGCTCCCTGGTGATCCAGTTAAGTGATGGGAATAGATGGTTTCAGATCAAACAAAATTAGATATCCAATATGTTTCCTCTTTGAATAGTTATGCAGTTCTTACAAATAGCCTCCGGATTGTACTTATAGAAGATCTGCTCTGGAGGAGGGAAACACTGCATCTCTCCACATCACTAATTTGCTTTTCAGATCACTTGTTTCCTCTTGAGTCCCTGTTCGAAAATCTCCAATGTCATTAATGTTGCAAACCCTCTACCTAATGCACAAATCCACTGCCTCAAAAAATAATAACCTCTCTATCGAGTGAGCTAATCTGTTAGTGTGTGTGTGATGATCTGCAACTGTTAGCTGGCGTTCATGAGTCAGCGTTTTTGTGAACAGTAATTGGGAGCAGACTAATGAGGAAGGACTATTCTGAGGTCTAGTTAAGCAGAATGTGGGACAGCATGAACATTTCAGTGCATTCAAGTGTCAGTTTAGGCAGCTTACAAACCAACTGCTTATAATTGGAATAACTTAAATATGTCAAAATATTCCCTGTTGGGCTCATATCACCCTGTGCTGGTTTAATAGTTTGTGAAGATTATTTTGAAGTTATGGGTGTGATGTCAGAGCAACACTGCATTGATTTAAGTTTTATGTGTTGCTCAGTGGCAAATTTGTTAGCAAACAGTTGCCTGTTTACACATCTAGTTGACACAAAGTGGCAAAAGCATTACTGGTAATTTGGAGTTGTGTGGTGAATGTAGATCTAATGTTTGTCTTTTTTTATCTCTGTTTTTGGTCTCCACCAATTCCTGAGGGAAATATCTGTTTGTTTAGCTGCTAAATGCTCCACAATGTTCACTAGCTAGTTGCTATCTGTGCCTGTCTAATGTCTGGTGCTGAGCAGGTAGTACACAGCAGGGTTTTTTAAATAATTTTTTTGGTCAAAACAGTGGCAGAAAATGATGTTGATGAGAGCTGTGAGAGCGAACCAAAAGTTGCCAGAAAACAGAAATAATGAGTTGAAAAATTATGTAAAGTTCAGTAAAAGTTGAGAAGAATTGAAGAGTCGAGCCATAATTCTCTATTGATTCATCACTATGAGCGTCCAGCCTGGACACCAAATGGAGTATGAATAACACACTAATGTCATTTCACTTGTTATCCACATTTTTTGCATCCCTATCTGCATTACGCTGGGTCAAACAAATGCAGGATTTTCACCCAGGAGACCAGAGTTTGTTTCCCGTGTGAAACCAAAAGTAAACGTCAACTTACGTAACTTATTTTAAGCCAAACTATGATCCTTTTTTCTTAAACCTCACAAAGTCATTTTTATTCCCAAACTTAATCAAACAGTGAATGTAAGTCAGGTGACAAGGACAACAAAGATCACATGACAAATGTTACCTGACTTCCATCATTCCCTGCACGTCTACAACTCATAAAATGCAGACAGCGTTGAATGACACGCAAAAAGCTTCAAATGGGTGACATGCGAAATGTCCTTAAAAGTAACGTGCTATTCATCCGCCATCGCATGAGATCACGTTGGAGCACCACCTTTCACATACAAGTCGTAATGTGATCAATTGTTGAATATTCTTATGAGCTGCTTTAATATCAACAAATCACATGAAAAGACCAGAACCAGAACTTCCCGACTTCCTGTCTGTCTGAGGTACTGAACCCTAAAACAGCCGGGCACTGTAGTTTTTAGCAAAACGGGAAAAAGCATCACTCAACCAGGGGTAAATACTGCATTTGTTGGGGACTATTTTCAGCAGAGGATTAATACACAGAGAGTATTTAGAGCAGCAGGACGGTATAAGTGGGATTGACTCAAAACAACCTGCAGTGAGTGTTCATGTTAGGAAAATGTTACTCAGAGTGGAGCTCCATGCACAGAGGAATAAGATATATCAGGCTTCAGCTGCAGAGACAATACTTGTTAGCAGTATAAATTAATTGTTGGTCTCTAAGGATGTGTTGACAATTTGTTTTCTTTAACACCATTCATCTCATTCAGCTTTCCCCAACCAGAGACAGTTTACCCCTACATACACAGCTGCAGATATACCATTTCAATTTAATTTCCTGCACATAGCGGCTGGACCCTGACAATAAAAGGAACACATTTTAGCATTTTCTGATTGTGCAATGGGCCTACACTGGGGGTTTTGAAAACAATAACAGTGTTGAGTAGCACTGACTTTGCTGTCATACACCCACTTAGTCACCCTCATCAAGCCCACATGTCATAGCTGCAGATGAACAAGCTTGCTGCCGTTGCTATGCTCCTGCTGTTTTGTTGCATCCCCAGCATTGTGTTGCACGCTGGGTGAGACAGCACTTGTCAAAGGTTCATAAAGGCAACCCTGGCTTTGTGGACAATGATTCTTTTATACCTCTGAGTGTACAAGAATCAAGTTGCATAACTCAGTACAATAACAGAATATCAGAATAGTGAGTTATAAAATATCCATCCATCAATTTCTCCAACAATGTCCTGCTTTTTGGTAGGAAACTAAGCGCCACCTTTCCCTGGAGGATCTTGAGATAGTCTTGATGCCTGATGGAAGAAATCATCAATGTGTTTTGGTACTCCCCCAGTGTGTCGTCTCAGTTGGATGCCCAGAAAACCTCCATCAGCGAGGGAGACCTTAAGACGCAGTAATTTGTTGCCCTTAACTTCTTTGGATGTAAAAGAACCAGCAGCTATAGACCCAAGAGGGGAACTTTACTTCCAAACTCTTTCTTTTGATTTTGTACCCAGTCTGTGTTGTTGAGGGTTGGAACATAAATCAGGTATTACATATCCTGTTCAATCTGATTATTGTTGAGGAATTTATCACAATTTCCTATAGTAGAAACTGTTTATTTAACAAAATGAGACAAACTGTCCAAGAACTTTGCTTAAAATTGTTTAAAATAAGAAAAGTTGTGTTTTAAATTGTCCATCCTATTTTCCAGCATCAATCTATATAAACTCTTAAGAAAAACATAAATTTTATGACATTCGCTCCCCGGATTGGTACATCACAGCTCCCTTCACCTTGTGTCTTTTGATGCACGTCAAATGATGACGAGACAATGACGTGACCAATCTGGCAAAGCATTTGATGCCAATCTTCTTACTTGCAGTTTTTGACAAACACATTTCAGTCAAGTCTCAATAAGCATTGAAGTTTGATAGCCCTGAAAGTGACAGTATTTTTTTTAATATCTATTTTCATTTAACCTTTATTTAACCAGGAAGTCCCTTGAGATTGAATGAGGGAGACCTGGCAAAGACAGCACATAGATTTCAGTATGCTGAAACAAGCTAGAAGTTGAGTTGTCAGCCAAAAGCGAAATGGAATGACTGCTTAAAATATGAAGATATAGTGTTTCACTCCTTTGCACAGACAAAGAGTGGCAGAAATAACTGTATGGAAAAAAAAAATAGCTTGAGAGAGAGAGACGTTCAAACCTACTTTCTCACTGCAGCAAACTTTGAAAATCACATAAAATTCGCATGATTGTCGGATTGTCAGTTTCGGAAAGTTACAGAAGGGTTTGTGGGGAAGGGGCTTCAGACACTGTTAGACCATCTGACAAGTTCTTCCGTTGAAGCATAATGGTGGCAAAATATTGTGTTCAAACAACATGAAGAATAAGAATACAGGAAGTAAATTGCAAATATAACTTGATGTTTGTGCCTTCTTTTAGCTTTTTGTTGATAATTTTTCCTGCATGATAAGAGGTTAGGTAATTTATTCTGTTTAACAGCTGAAATCTCCTGCAAACGGTAATTTAATGCACTGATGCGTGTTTCCCCCAATGCCTATTTGGGCCATAGACAAGCGACTGACATCCAAGTGCCCCAAATGACCACTGTTGCCTGCTGTGCCCATGTGTTTGGAAGGCTTGCCATCCAGCCACACATGGGGTCGTGACTTCAGCCGAGTATAAATGGACCAGTAGACAGCGAGGAAAAGCTTTAGATGAGACAGCCCCTCAGTGGATCTTCCCAAGCTCATCTAGGGGCTCAAAATATGGTGGCCACCAGGATGGGAGGTGGAGGAAGGCCAGGCTAGTTCAGCCTGTTGGTTATGCAGTCTGGGTTTTAAAGTAGGCCAGCTCAAGCCTGGGAGCAGCCGTGCCAGATGAACTTCCTTGGTCGCTGTGTGAGATGGCGTTTTGGAGGAGCCTCCGGGGGGCCGGCGTTGTCAAGCCAATGTGAAGCACTCGAAATCCAGCAAAAACAAAACTCGCTTGGTTTGGTTCACTAACAGTCCTGTTTGTAGTGCAGAAACCTTCTTATCTTGGGCCTGCAAATGAATTTTATTTAAAATTTCAGTTATAATGCTGTATGTCACTTTTATAAGGTGACATTTCAAGTGAATAATAATATGTATTGAGGTTAACAACAGAGAAAGACTTCATCAATTCCATGTGAATAGTAGCCCATATAAATATAGGACAGGATCCCCTGGAGTCTAGATGCTGCTGCTGGTGGTGGTGGTGGTGGTGTGAAGCTGGCAGGTGATTGATGGAAACTTTCACTGGTGATGATGGGGGAAGTGTAATTGCAGTGATATTAGAAGAGTGGCATCCGAGGACTGATAGGTTCGAGGAGCGTGGGCAGAAAGATCATTGGTCATACGGTAGATGATGTCAGTATAGACTTGGACTGTGTGGGAAAGTGAATGTAACAGAGAAGATAAGGATTGGAATAAATAGCAGAAATTGACTCAAAGGGAATAAAGGCAAAACAGGACAGAAAATATCCTCTTTTAACTTTTGCCAGAGCTTTATAAAATAAGAAAAAGAGCCCAGAGCACAAATTCCCAGAGCTCAAATTGTTCTTACCTAAAGGAATTCAGTTTTAAAAGATGGAGAAAATCTGCAAATTCTCAGATTTCAGATGCTCAAACCCTAAAAGTGTTTTATTCTAACTATTTGCTGATTATTGCCTTGTCATTATATATTAGTCAACTAATCTATCATAATGGATTCAGCACTCTACTTAAACCTGCAATAACTTTTTTTTTGGCCACTTTGGGGCAGTGATAACAGTTGCCAGTCCAATATGCATCCTCCTTTTAGCTCTGGTTTTGGTCACCACCAACTCTTTAGAAGAATATCAGGCTCTTTAGCTGCTAAATGCTCCACTCTGTTCACAAGCTAGTCGCTAACTTTGTCTGTGTGTAATTTTGTGTGCAGATGGTGGCCAAAAACGATGCTATGAGAGCTGTGAAACTGAACTAAAACCGTAAAGTTGTTAGCTGGAAAAACAAAACAACAAATTCAAAAATGATATTAAGAGCTGAGGGGAAATGCAGAATCATAATCTGTGTGTTTATTACTATAAGCAACCCCCTTTTATGTACAACTAGTCATGTGACCCATTGTAAATATAGAAATATTAATTAAAGTCGCCAGTCTTCAGGCTATAGGCCTGTCTGCTGGGAATAGGAAGAAATTGAGTATATTTAACACACATTTGCATATTTTAGGTAATTTTACTCATGTATTCTTCCTCAAGGGAACACATTAAACAATCAGTATTTATCTGACCTCTGTAACTATTGGTTTCTTCAAAGAAAGGTTAAAGAAACTGCTCTAAGCCTGCTGAGGAGGAGAGCCAATACTTTCATTTTAATAAAAATACCTTTAATCTTACATTTGTAAAGCAGAACACCTTGAACACTCACGGGCATACAGTCCCTTAAAATGTTCTTACAGAAAATACTAAACTTTTATTTAATTTTAAATGCAGGAATTCTATCAGAGGAATATTCCCTTTGTGACATCTGTACTTCCACATAAATAAAATAATGGCGTTCATTTTTCCCTGCCGCTCACAGCAGAACCTGGCCCCCACACTTATTTAACTGTCAAAATCCACCAGGAGAGTCTTTCAACAGTTTCCATGATGAAATGGCAATAGCTGTTAAACAGTCAGGCAATCCCATGCTGCCAGACAACAAAGCTCTTTAACTGAACATTTTTTCTTATCTCTCAAGAAACCCTTCTTTCCTGAAGCCCGGGGGGACACTCTGACACTCTCACTGCATTAATGTAGTCACACATATGTTAACTGCAGATGTCATACACTACACTATGTTAGAGAAAGTGGAGAGGTGACAAGATCCGGAAAAAATGGGATGAGTGCAATAATGTCTCTGACTGAATGGGGGAGCGAATGGAGGAGGACAGGGAAGAAGTGAGAAGAGGAAGAGGGGGCGGCGAAGGCCCCGAGTGGCAGGGGCTCGTTCCCGCTGAGCAGGCTGGGATAATCAGAGCAGGGAAATGAGCCGAGTCCCACGCAGTCCTCGCCAACCGCCCCAGAGCGACCGATGACAAGCCTGATGGATGGCAGCGCACAGTGAGCACCCTCCTCTGGGAGCGAGGGAGAAGGGAGGTGAGGGGAGGACTGTGAAAAGTGAAAGGAGGGGGCCGCAGGTGGTCAGAGAGGTAGCCATACACCAGGAAATACAGGGAAGACCGAGGATAAAACAGGAGGTGAACAGTGGTAATGACCAACGGGAGCAAATGTTTTCTGCAGGTACACGGGTGACATGTTTGAGATGAAGTTATACAAATATGTCTTGGAGGCAGAACTGTTCTCCAGGTATAATATTGGCTGAGTTAAGCCTCCGCAGCCTGGACACAGACCTCTGAATCGCCGCCCATATGTACGATTTCTTTAAGCGTCTGTGCTTTTTGACTGTCATTTCCCTGGTTGGAGGAGCAGCCAAGCCAATCAGGTGGAATCAAGAATGGGTAGCCAGAAAAATGGCAACAAGTTTGGATTAGAATGACGTTTTTTGTTATACGTCAACTAAATTGAGTTGAATTAAAAAGGCATCACTTAGGATATGCCTGTCACCATAGATGTAAAAGAAGAATTTCAACAGTTGTACAGACGTCTCTTTTATAATGGTGGCCTATGGGGAAAATGCTTTTTGGGCTGCAGGGGAATTTTTAACTACAATACCACTGGGAGAAATTGGAAGCAAAGCTGATCCAGGTCTAAATGATGCATTCATGCCAAAAATGTTGGTTTGTAACAAAAAAGGTTTTAAGAAAGTCATTTGACTAGAATATAAAATATAATTGACTTATTATAATCTAATCAAGATAACTAAGCACAGTACTTATAAAGACCTACATTACATAGCCACAGGCTAGCATGGCTAATGTGGACTTGACCAGTAGCATCATTAGCTAAACCTGGATAACTTGGAGTACTATACTTCAGTAAGCCAGAAAACTGAAGTTTAACTTTCTATTATGAATGTAGATTTTTGGTTCACTCCTAATTTTTGTGTTTTGAATATCAAACACTCACCCTTTTCAACGTGACTTGAATATGGCTCTCAAAAGTTTGAAGTTCAACCAGCTTTGATACAGAAGAGCCGCAGTGGATTCAAGTGACCCAGTTTCATTGCTTTGAAATTTTTAAAATACATATCCTCTATCCATTTGCAAACTTAATGTTTATTTTTAAAAAAAATATATTTGTCAATATCTTTCAAAATATGGCTCAATACATGTTTTTGCTAGCATGCTAGCATTCATGGTTACAAATGTACACAGCTACCCATGCTAGCCATGAACAAGTGAGTGTTAAGACATGCGTATAATACTGTATGTGGGTGAAAATATGAGTACTCTTTAAATGGGAGCAGAAATGGACAACATTTGGATGTGTTGATACTGTTCCCCCCATGACTCTGGGTCTTCAGTGGAAACATTGTAACCTCTGTGAATCCAAGTTGAATCCAGTGGAGAAGTCAGCGACAAACTTTTCTGAGACATCTTTGAAGTCAATGCAAAGTTTTTGAAATTCAAAACATAGATTTTCAATGAACTCTAACTTAAAAAAAAAAAAGACATCACCAGCCTTCAGGCCAGCTCTGCCTCAAAGAAATATTTGCATATCTAAAACTTAAACCTGCCACAAACTCTGGCCTTCAGACATTCATAGGACTCCACATAGAGTTTCAAACTAAATGGAGGATAACTTCACTATGATACAGTTTGCTGGAAATGATCCTGATTATAAAATTTGTAGACTGTTTCTCTCTCCGTAGATAATTAAGTCATCAACAAACAAACATCTTCACATATGGAGCTCCTCTGGACAAATGTCTGACGCCTCCTGCTCTTAACTTAAATCAACATTGATCTACTGCGCCTACATGACCTGAACTGTGTCCTGCTGCCAAAAAGCAGTTTGTTCAACAGTCCAGGAAACAGTCGCACTATACCTCCTTTTTCTTTTTCGTTCTTATACATGTCCCTATACAGCACGACAGGGTCACATTCAGAAAAGAGAAGGCTAGACTAGACTATCAGGGAATCTGAGCTCTGGACTGTGTCCCGGCCTGAAGTGCACCTTCTGGGCCCATTGCTGGGAGATCAGCAGCCAAGAGAAATAAACAAGGCAGTAAACACTAACTGCCGGGGGTGGCAGCCACAAGGGAGAGCTTGTTTTTCTGTCTCCATGAGAGGTCTGCCCAATCAAATATGTCCAACTCCCCACAAAATAACACCATCCCCTGAGGGATGGGTGACAGTTATAGCTATTAAGAATTGTCTAAGCAGAGTGATAAGAAGGTTTTTTATACAAAAATGCATCAATCTCATCTCCTATATAAATTAATTGGGCCCCGAGAGTCCCAGCCACTTATCTGGGGGGGGGGGGGGGTTCACTCTCAAACAATGAATGTTCATCAAGCTAAAATGAAAAATATTAGTTGGTCACAGCTTCTCATATGTGAAAATGTTCTTACACAACTTTACATTTTGAGCTTTTGGTGGTCCAAAATTAACATTTCTAGGAAGTCACATTGGGCTCTTGGAACTTGTGATGGACATTTTACACTTTTTTAAGGTTTTAACACGGCTATAATCAATATTTTCTATTCAAGGTTGTCCCAATGAGTATGTGAAAAGGGATCGCTCATAGTAATCGTCATCTGTCTCAGCTTCAGCCTCTTACAGTGTTTTGGCTTTCTAGCCTGCAACTTTTCTGTTATTCTCCACTCTCACTGTTTTCATCAGGGTTTTTGCAGCTGTTTGGTATCCAATTCATGCAGGGTAGCCTCAAAAGAAATACAAGGAGAAAGGGGCAAGGACTCAGATTCATTATGTGGACACCAACAAATAGATCTATGCTAATGTTGCTCAATATCTGTTGGATGTGTAATAGTCAGTGTTGTGTTTACAGCCACCAGAAAAGATTATTCAATTCCTGTAAAAAATAACCATGATGAAAACAATAATTAGTTGCAGCTCTACGTTGTCAAAAGCAGCTTTAAGATGTCACATTAGGCTTCTGAGTCTGTATGTTTGCAAATGTGTGTAAAGACACACTAGAAGTCAGACAGCTGAACATGTGTGTGTGTGTTAGCATGTTTGTGGGAGGCCAGTGTCATTGAATGCAGCTCATACTGGGTGCGAAGTGTGTTGAGTCATTAGAGAGTGTGATGCAGATTGCAGATGGAGTGACGTCGCTAACGGTGAGCGCAGAGTAGTGTGTCACACTGTAGTCAAGACTGCAGGGCTGCACCTCGCCGGGTCTCATCTGAAACGCATTGGCAGACAGGCGCCACTCGGCGACGTCAAAGACAACATGTCAGGGCTGATGAAATGTGACTGATGAGCATATCAGTGTCCAATTTAAACCTGGAGAATAATCAACGCTGATGAATAAAGCCGTCAAAAGTTTCAGCAGGAGCCGGGCCGATAGGGAGAGGTGCATTAGCTCAAGTCACATATCTAATAAAGAAAATAGTCCCTGACAAAGGAAAGTCTCTTGTCTCTTGGCAGACTGACAGTATGGGGAAGCTTTGTCACCAGATAAAATATGACTCTCTGCTTCGGTGGTTTTATTACTGCTGGCACAGATTGATGGATTTAATTGTTAATTCACTGCAAAAATCTCCATCTTCTCAAGTCACCTTTGTCAATTATTGAGTCCTAAAACCTTCACATTTCTGTATTTCTGTCTTGTTTCATGATACACTCATTTCAAAAATAAATTCTTCAAATACATTGACTTAACAGGTTTAAATAACTTAAGAAGACAAGAGCTTTAGGACTCAATAGAAGACAAAAATGTGTAAGAGTCTGCTAGCAGCTCTTTGAGGCTCTACTTTCTTTGAACTTAAAGCTAACTTCAGCATGGTAACATATAGCAGTGCTACCATGCTGATGTCTACCATGTTCACCATTTAAGGTTAGCTTTTTGGTACGCTAAGACTTGCTAATTTGCACTTAGCAGAGAGTACATCTGAGGATGATGTCATAAACCAAAGTATTAAAAAATTTTATGTGATGATGGTCCTGGAAAAGTACAATTTATTCTGAAGTAAATGAATATTTGGACCAAATTTCATTGCAATCCATCCAATAATTGATATTTCTGTCTGGAACTATGTTGCAGACTGATCAATAGACTTGTCATTCCTTGAGCCATGGTGCTAGAGTGGTTAAAAACCATGTAATCTTACATTTCTTATGAAATATATGACTCTCAGAAAGGCAAATCACACTACCATACTATTAAGATATCATAGTGCAAACAGATGAAGTATATGAAGGGAAGCATGTGAGAGTTCACCCTTGCATATATTCTTTCACCCATCACCACATCTCCATCTTCTGTGGTCTTAAGATGGCATGACAATCAGAGAGAATGTGTGTGTGTGTGTGTGTGTGTGTGTGTGTATCCTGTGTGACACTTTATAAAGTGAGGTCTTGAATTATAGAGAGATGAGGCTGCTTTCCTTCAGGAAATGCACCAGAAATAGTTTGTGGAGATGCTAACACTTCCAGGTACATGATCTTTTTCAAGTTAAAAATAAGGACTGTTTTAAGTTACCTATCAGAGACATTCAAGGATTGCATGCAAGGCTGTTGGCCATGTTGTTGCTCTAGGCTAGACATCCATTATGGCCAAACTACTTAACTTTTCTATCCCTGTGATTTGTATGCAGTGTTGAGAGTTAATTAAGCAGTTTCGATGCATCATCGGATTCTTCTGTGGGTTGAAGCCTTAAATTGACAAAATGTAAAATGTCATCGTAAAAATAAAAAATCTAACTGAATATATCAAAACATATCATTAGTTAGCTAGCTAACTTTGTTAGTGTTAACTTGTCGGCTAAAAGGCTTTAACTATTGTTTCAAGAGTTAGTATACAGTGATGTTACTGTACAGCATATTGATGATTAGTATTACATGCACTGAAGGAGTTTTATTACAAAAGTTAGCTTTAGCTCAGTAGCTATAGCTTAAAAGGCTAGTGCTCAGTTTGTTTAGCTTGGCGGAATTTCAGATAAGGTAGCTAGCAACGCAGTCTTCACGAGTGCTAAAAAAATAAGCACAATTAAAAGTCTACCAAAAAATAAAATAAAGTGAAGGTAGTCTAGTAGTAGTAGTAAAGTATATATATATTTTTTGCACTCCATTTTAATAATTTGATTTGATTTTTTGTCTAGAGATACAATGGGATGGCGTTAAATTGTTAGTTTGAGCGAGGAGAGGAGAAGGAGAAGAAGTTGGCTCACTGGTGAGAGCAGGGTATTTTCAAAGCTGAGAGGCTCTTGTTGAAGAGTGTGGCGGTCAGTTTTACCTCAGAGAATAACCTTCCAGACCAGTAGTTAGACAAAGATGACTGCCTGTCTGCAGGACAAATGTGCAAAGGAGCTATAAAATTCAACAACAGCCATCGCCAACGGCCTCATAGTCCAGACCCACGGGCGCCAGAGAGCCTTATGAATAAATGAGCGGAGCAAAACGACCCTGCCTGACACTTCTAATTCTCTAATTGACCAGAACACGGGCCCCGAGGCCAGTTCTTGAGATGATGTTTTCTCTTTGTTCGGTGATACTCACACCTGATTAAGAATGCATGTGATCTTTACTGTGAATGGCAAGCGCAGCCCTCAGCTGGGTCACTCTGAACCGATCTTGACATTTGCATTTGTTAAACAAAATCACCAAGTGGCTTTTGGAATAACATGGATGACATATTTATTTGGGAAGGCCACAGAGACGGGGTAATTTTTTACTCTTGTTCCAGTTTGTCTAAATCTACACAGAATGCATGAACGTGGATTGCATAAAATTATGAGAGTAATATAAAGGCACCAGTGTCACCCATGCAGATTATTATTATGTACCTGGCATGTAACTCTAGTACAGGATTCCCCTAAAGGTGCTTAAAATGTGCAGGTGATATTTTGTATGCTGCATGCAGAAAACTCTGCTTCCAGCTGCGTCTACCCTCTATCAAACCTGAGACCAAGCCTGTCTGTTAGTACGTCATGATGCCCTTGTGTGTCTGTGTTAAATGTGCCGCTTTTTTTTTTTTGCTAATGTACTTTTTGTCACCACAAAATCCAAATTTCACTCTTACTTTCCCCATTGTCGTCACCACATAAAACCATTAGCTTAACCAGTGTTCCACCACACTGACATAAATCAGAGCCTAATGAGGCTATCTGTATGCTGGACATGTCATCCGTGAGATTTACTGCAGAGAGCATTGACACTATGGCATCTTCATCATAGCTTGGTGCAACAGTTTAACACTTTGAGACATAACAAGTGCATGAAAGGTCATTTATTTGGCTGTTTGTTTTTTTTCCTGTTCATCAAGCTTGTGATTAGACCACTCAGCCGTTCCTTTAGAAGCTTCACTGGCTGCTTCACAGCCTCCAGGTGGGTTCGATTCATATTAATGTTACTAAAAATCAGCCAGCTATCGCATTCACTCAACTTTCAGCAGGTGCAGCGGTTTCGGACTAAGGACTCAAAGATGAAAGCAACAACTTGTTAAGGTAGATTATTTAAGGTTTTTAATATTTTGCATTTTTTGTGTGATGAGTTCTCTTATAGTGGCTACTATGGCATCTGCATCATGCCTAGTGCCGACATGATTAGTTAATTAGCTTGAAGCAGCTGTAAAGCACATGGAAAACATTCGTTGGCTCTTTCTTCTCAAATATAATCCCCTAGATTCTACACAGCACATCTGCATCGTGTTCTGACTGCGACGTGGCTGCCGGAGCTGATCTTGGCCGTTCTAGACGATGCTTATAATCCAACATGTTTCAGAAGCGTCCTAGAAGTGACTCTCCGCTCATCTCTGGAGAATCTAGTCTATTTTTGACAGATGCCATGTCAAGCTGCACAGAGCAGATGGGGTGAGACAGGAAGTCAGACACAGGAACGGCATGGGGAATTCGGTACATTTTCAAAATAAAACAACCTGTGCAGACTCCGGATTGTTTTCACTTCTAAAATCAGACAAAAAAAGAAACCACAGAGCATACTCGCCTATGGTAGAAGAACAAAAACCAAGTAAAAATGACACAATATGAGCAAGTCCACAAAATCAGGCAGGCACAGCGCACCGTTTCTAAAACATGAAGGGTGGAACACGCAACATCAAAGAAACATGCCAAGTGGAATCAAGGGGTTAGACTTTACTGTCATTAACATTTTATGTGGCTGAAATGATCAGTCCATTAATTGTTTAGGCAACTGACACAAACCTGACAGAAAATTAACTGATATTCAATAAATTGTTTATCAAACAGCAAGATAAGACCAGGAGTTAGCCATAGTAGTGGCTCTCAATGCTCCCAGTGACAATGCTAACATGCTGATGTTTAGCAGATACATTGTTTGCCATGTTCACCATCTTATTTTGGAGTCTTGGCATGATAACACTTGTTAATATTTGCTGGGAGTGTCATTAGTATTGCAGGTATTTTGTCATAAAACAGTGTTTGAATTTTACATTTTGATGTGATGTTGCCACCAGATTAAGCGTCACCAATGTTGCAATTTGTCCTGAGGGGGGACATGGATGTGTGAACCAGATTTCAAAGTCATTGGACTAAATCCTCCAGGCACCATGAATGTCTCCACCAAATCCAATGACAATCCATCCAATAATTGTCAAAATAGTTTAATCTGGACCACAGTGGGGGGCCGATCAACCAACCAGCGGAAATTAGACCTAAATTAGACCTAGAGCCACTCCACTACCATGCCTGAAAATTAATCAGTTAGCCAGAGAAAAAATTGATCGTGAGAATGATCACTAGTTACAGCCCTGATCTGAACACTGTCTCATGTACAGTACGTTGTATGTGAAATTTTATTTTCACTGTGTGACGTGAGGATATTTTTCTTCTTACTCAGAGAACTTGGAAAGGAAATACAATTCCGCAGACTTGTACGCTCCTTCTCATTTCCAGATCCACAGGCCTTAAGCAGGAACCATGTGCCAGATTATCTCCTCCATCCTCCCTCTGCGTCTTCTTGCTTTCTCCACACAAACTAAGCCATACAGAGGCTTTTGTACCTTGGGGACTGACATCGGCGTGCAGGAACGCTGCCAAGCTGGTACAGTAAGATAGGCTGTGCTTCTCCCAGCAGATAAGCCCACTGAAAGAAAGCAGAGAGGAAGGAGGCGAGTGGCTGAGTCTAGCGTACTACAGGGGTCAGTGGCTCGATTATTTACCCTCTCTGAGGCCCTCCATTGTTGCCGAGGGCCCATCTTATCTCCAGGCACTAGATCTTTGACACAAATGAATAATCACACCCCTTATCGCCACGTAGCTCAATCCATCGCAGGGTTACAGCGCTTCCTGGGAACACAGCGAGCAGCTCTGCGTCTGGAGTGGTTGAGTATGAATGTGCATTAACGTGTGAATGTGTGTAGAAATGTATAGAGAGGAGGAAAAAGGGCTTTCAGTAGGTTAGAGAGAATGATGAAGGTGAAGGTGATGGACCTTATTGGCCTGAGTTGTACCCACTGTAATTTCCCTGGTGGTCTTTTATTGACTGACTGTGCTCTGCAGCCCTAAAGGACTCCATCTGTCATACATCTAGTTGTACAGGACTTGCCATACTGAACCCCGGCCCAGTTGAGTCATCTGCACTCACTTAAGCGGCCTTAGATGCTTGCCGGCTGTGCAGGAGCCAAACTATTTTCATAAATATCGCACACACTTTAACTTCCCCTGGATTTTCTGTGTTTCAGTTGCATGGCATCGCAAATGAAAATGTTTGAGAGCAAAAAATGCACTATAGAGGCCACGCTGGGACGCCGCCTCCTAATTATTCCAGCACAAACGTTTGATCCAAGTCGCTGCTCTGGACACCATGGTCCAACACTCTTTATTTATTGGACTGCTTCAACAGAGCACATGAAAAAAAAAGAGGAAATAATTGTGTCTGCTTCCACTATCGTTCCGCTGCGAGGACACAAAAATAACACAACGAAAGGGAAAGAGAAAGCAAAAGGTGACAATGATTCACAACAACAATTGCAATTGCAGCAATTAGTGCAGTTTCTGATTAGGCGAGTCATTTTAATAAGAGAAATTATAGCTTTGACCAAGAGTTAACGAGAAATATCTCTCCTGGTGTTGCACTGGTTCCTAGATAGAGGATGTCTCAGGTGGAATATTAGGAATTGCCCTGTCACTGCCCCTCAAAACTGGTCCCTGGATGCTCTGCTGTGGCTGCTTACTAAGGCATAATTTTAACTTAATATGTAGATTTGTTTACAAAACTGACGATGCACCTTAATCTTTGGAGTGGTTTCCGTGCTTTCCTCAATAGAAAAATGTCAGAAAATCGACAAACATTTATGTTTACCTGACAAGGACCCCTATAGCAGCTGTGTGAATTCTATCTCTTGCCTGTTGGGAATAAAGGTGGAAGTAGCATGAAGTTGGGAGGTTGTCGGGGTGGATCAATTGGGAAAAGAGTCACTTGGGGGAGTTGTTTATTTCTCGTTTACAACCAACAGTCAGTGTCGGTTTCTTTTAGCCATGACCACAGTCAAAAAACCCTAAAATCACCCCCATGCTGATGGAAAGTCAAATGAAGTTTCTGCAGCTTCACAGCAAAACAGTGTTGCAGCGTTCTCCTAAACAACCGAAGAAGCTGGGGACTTGTTTTAAAACGTAAAAAAGAACCAAAAAAACCCCCATAAAAGGTTCCATACAGCTCCTCCGGCCTTATCCAAGCCTTCGAAAGTCCCAAGATCCCAAACTGATTTGAAAAGACGCTATTTTATTTTCATTTTTCAACTCTTCCTTTAGCTGTAGGTGTTAGATTGTGGAACTCTCATTTGAATAACGTTTGTGACAGACATATCTGATGGGATTGTAAGATAAACTGTTGATTAGGACATCAGGTCAAACCAGTGACACAAATAAAGATGGAAGACACGTCTCAACTTCCTCCCACTGTACAAAATTGAAGCCAAAATAAGCCGGATACGAGCGCTGCCATCTTGCGCTGGTGACGTCATTTGGAGCCTGCGCAGATCGGGAGGTGGAGCCACGGTATCGAGTTCCCGCCCATACACCCGCCCGAATCAATCACGAGCAGGGCTCAGCTGTCAATCATGACGTTTCATCCTGTTTTTACTAATCAGCAAAATGAACACTTGAACATACATCAGCGTGATAAGAACTACCTAAAATGGCAGAAACCATCTTTGGGAAACATTTATTTGACGTGTATTTTGAGTTTTTAATTTGGCCAATGCCCCATCTGATAACATTAATGGGCAGGATTTATGATCTATACTGCAGCCCACCACCAGGGGGCAATGAAGATGTTTTGGCTTTACTTTTTGGGAGCTCTCATGTCGGCCATCTTTATATACAATCAGTGGGTCAAACATGGAGAAACATACAAGAATATATTCTTTACTTGCTTAGTTCTGCGTGTTTGGTTCAACTCCAAAATAATTAATTATACTGTTAAGTCCACCAAGAAACTAAATCCAATTTAATGTCCAGTTTTAAATGTTCATCCCTCTCTGTTTCATACTGGCAAACCTTCTTTATATTTTTGTAATAGCTTGGGATTTGTAGACTGAAACACAGTGGAAACATCTATCGCCGGGACACAGATCTACATCATATGTGTTCTGGACATTATATAACTGACTTATTTATGTCAAATTAAACTAATTTGGTGTTTTAAAAGACTAAATGACCAAATCTACTAAAACAGCAAAGTAAAACAAAGGTCAGGGGGCCCTTCAAGACAGGAAACAGTGCAGGAACACCACAATGCTGGCAGAAAATGGCAGATGCTGATGATTTTCTGCCTTACAGTAAAATTGAATTTATAGTTAAAAGGAAAAGGAAAGATCTTATAGGCTCCATATTGAGTGTGGGCCATAAAACCTGCTATTAAGTGTCCTTCTGCAATATACTATCACAATATGGCCACTCACAAGGAAAGAAAACACTTTTTATTTTTTGCTCTTCTCTTGATAAGAACAAGGATGGCTCTCAGAAGATGAAAGGAAGCCACAGAGAGAGGCGGAGAATTAGAAAGCGAGGCAGGAGCAGGTAGCTGAATTGACAAATCGAGTGGCACGAGAGGGCGAAGCGCCTCGCTGAACGAGCCTGCTGAGGTGCAGAATGGATTCTGCCATAATGAAACTATTAACCCTCACATAGGACCCGGAGTGACGAAGAAGCAAAACAATTATGTTGGATGAGAGGGGTCAGTGTTAGCACATAACTGCCGATAACCTGACAACCTGCTAACAATAGCATTGTTGATGCTGTTCAGTGTTTTTAAAAAAAATACTTTTTGTGAAGGCTGACGTGACTTTTAAAAGCATTTTCCCTCCTTTCTAAATCAACATTTGATGAAATGTTGGTAAAATTATCTTGTTCAGTCATCTTGCCACTTATTTCCTGTCGGCAGCAGACAGTTTGCAGCTCCTGATGGCTTTTTAATTAAGTCGGGGCTTATTGAGCCTCAGTGTTTTTAATTTGATTATGGTGAGTAGAAGTAAAACAACACTTGAAGAGACTGACACTGACACTTTCCAAACTTCTATTAGCTCTTCAGTGAATACTGTTGAATCACTTGGCACTGAATCAGCAGGAGGTGTGGAGTTTAAATGGTGAACGAGTTTGGCTCTCTCTGCGGGGGTCTGTTGAGGTTGTAGTATTTTGCTTTTGGCCTTGAGAGCATTTATCTACATATTTATCTGTTGCTTATATTGGAGACAACAACATAAATGACAAACATTTAAAATTAACCCAGAATGAGTGCGTTCTCAATGAAAACTTTGGCCCCGTGCAGACCTAGTATTGTCATCCGACCACAGTCAGAGGTGGTCTAGGTCAACTTTGGCCACATTCTTTCAGCAGTGTGAAAGAAAGACCACCTACCCAACTCAACAACAATGGATTATATGCTTTGGTTCACTGTAATGCAGATTAATGTGTTTGGGCTCTCTTACCTGCTCAGGTAAGCAGCAGCTGTTTGTGTATTTCAACTAGTAACCTCAATATCCCCAAACTCCCTTAAAAATTCTTGCAATTTTTTCGACATGTAGAGGAGAAGCTAAATAAACTTTGCAAAACGCCCATGGCAAATTTTAAATCATCCGTGCCTTCTTATAATTTTAGCTTTAATTCAAAGTTAATTATTAATTATTATTAAGTTGTTTCTTTCCTTGCAGCATCACTGTACCAGCGTGCCTGCTGCTCTGTGCGTCTTACCTGCCAACATTTAGCAGCTGATTTCATTTATTGAGGGTAAACATGTCAAATATTAAATACAGTTAACAGTAGCCAACATAGGCTGCTTCTCTGTCACACATGGGGAATGTCTCCAGACTCCTTTAAGAAATTACTCAGTTTTGTGAGTTGTTGCATTGAGAGAAACATTACAAACTTTGTGAAACACTGTGACAAATTCTTCATTATTTGAGCCTTCTTGTAAATTCGGCAAATGTTACACACTAAGTTATTTCTCTCTTTGTGTCCGTTTGCCCCAGTGATGTACATTTGCATACAGAGCGTGGAAGTGAGATCTGATCACAAGTGGTCTCTCGCATGTGGAGACTGTATCACATGCGACGAAGCTCATGATGTGGACTCCTCTGTCATCAAAAACTCAAATATTAAGTCAGAACCTAATTGTGCTCTTTACAGATCAATAATGCCATGACCTTAAATCTGCAGGATGGATATAAACCTTCAGTCACTGTTCAGCCGTGACATGTACACAAACTTATCTGACTTCCCACATGGAGCCGCACACAAACACTGAGCCCTGCAGAAGCATTTCCTCGTGCATTTTTACACACGAGCAGCTCCCGTGCTCTCGCAAGCTCTGAGGGATCACATGCAGCTACAATCACTTTAAACCCTTGTGAAGTTGCTGCATGGCGTTTCAAATCAGTGCGTGTGTGTGTGTGTATAATTGACAGGCTCAAATCACACGGTGACCAACAGTGTAACCTGAGGGGTATCTACTGCAGGGGTTTATCATTTGTCAGCTTCACAGCGTTCAGCGTTTTGGGGCAAATCAATGGCAACCGTGGTGGAAAAATCAAACTAATGTGGAGTAGCAACGATTGCTTGTGGTTCTGAAATACACTGTTTCTAAAGAGACGGGCGTGTTACATTTATTTATTTGTTTATTTGAACATTGTTATACAGCAGTGTAAAATCTATGCTATATACACACGTTACATTTATTCACCTTATTTGTTTTCTGGAACAAACATTAGACCAATTTTTAAATGAGCAGAGTCAGATCTCATCTGGAGAAAAAGTAAATTAACAAAAAAAAGTACTCAGAACATCAGATGAAAGTGAGACAAATTTAGAAAAAGAAGCTAATTTATTTAAAATAAATGAATAAATATAACAGTGTTTTTACACACATGCACACAAACCAACACACTTTCACCAATATACTGGATATACACACTTATTTTATATATCTATTCATTTATTTATTTTGAGATGAAATTAAATTGCAAGAATACATATTTCTCCTCTTACCTGTAGTGCTATTTTTCCATCTAGATTGTTTTGGTGTAACTGGCTCAGTTTTGGGGATATCAGCTGTTGAGATGTCTGACTTCTCTCCAATATAATGGAACTAGATGGCACTTCGCTTGTGGTGCTCAAAGCGCCAAAAAAATAAATTTTAAAAACTCAACAGCAATGTCTCTTTCCAGAAATCATGACCCGGTTACTCAAGATGATCCACAGTTTCATGGAGGAACTATTTTCTCACGTGGAAGGAGGTATAGAGGCGAGCTAACTAAGCTAAGGAGGACGCCGTTAATGTTTACATCCAGCCCAGTCATGAGCACCAGTCTCTCATCTATAAATAGATGCGCACTTTAAACTTTCTCTTTAAATTATGCATCTATTAAACCTCACCAGCAAAAAAAAAAGTATATATACATTGAAAGTGGGATGATTTGGACAAAAAAACCCTATAAACTGCCCTCATTTAGCTTTCTAACTTCTGACTTTAGCATTCACCCAGTTGTGGCTTAATATCGACATGAAACTTGTACAAAGTGTGAAAGTGTGAAATTACACCACTTATAAATCATAAGGGATCAAGCTATGAATTATTTTCCAGTGTTCTATGTATTTTTTTAAAAGTTGTAAACTGCTTTGTTTAAAGCACATTTTTTTTCTTGTTCTGCAGCACATTTGATCAGGTTTCCATGGTGACCAAACCAGTGCTAAGATTCAGGGCAATTATGGGAACATTACCTTCATTACTGGGCGTGGGAGTAGAGCCATAGTTGGTCGGGGGTTGCGAGGATATGAAACCGCCATTTATTTAATTTAAAAAGAAGGGACTGAGTGAAGCCTCGTGTATCTGCTGGTACATTTTTCGTTGCCATTTGTATTTTTGTATTTTGTATTTTTTGTATTTTTGTATTTTTGTATTTTAAAAGAAGAATTTTAATCAAATTATATTTTTTGGAGAACACAGCAGCGTTCAGGCTTTGTAAAATGCCACAGGTTTGTGACTCGGAGAGGATAAAACTTCTCTTAGTTTCATACCATTCACAGCAGATTCCCTTCAAATTTATGGGCCTGTTATGGCTCCTTAATTTGAATCACAGCCAGTCCTCCTAGCTACAGCGCTGTGACTGTGGAGGAGGCCATTACGGCTCGGCTCTGGGTTTAGAGATGACCCGGGTCACGGATGACATCAGAAAGCCTCATTCCCCTCGCCAGAGTCTTCCAAACTTCAGCAACCGCAACGAGGTGGCAGAGCTGGCAGAGTGTCTCCTTGGGCTGCCGTCATTTTCATCAGAATTATTGCTTTCAAAAGGGCATTTTTTGGGCTGCAGATACAAACTCTCCCCGCAGCAATTAGAGAAGTGGAATGAAAAGAAAATGCGACTGTACGATTGTTCTAAACACACAGGTTTAAAAAAAAAGAAGCATTTAACGATACGTCTGACCACTTGGTTTCCTCATTGCTGCACTAAACTGAGCTGTGTGTTATCTTTGGTCATCATCTGTCACTCTGCTTTAGGGGATAGACTGTCACAAGGAGATACACTGGGACCGGTTTAATCCCTGTGGTCAAATTGGGGATTTAAACTCACCAGAGCCTCATAATATCCATCGTGTGTATTTCACTGTACACACACATTTCTATACTGCTGTTCTTGTGTGGACCTTGATTGAAAAACAATTTTTTATTGCTCTTAAACCTTAAACCTCATCCATCACAGACTGATGCCTAACCTGGACTTAAGTCTAAAGCCCCTCACACAGCCTGTTCAATGCGGGCCCGTTGCGACTCTCCATCTGTATAAACGTTACAGAGGTGTAATGGAGGGTCAAAGTTATTAGTAACAGTGCCGAATAAACGTCTGTGATGTTTTGACAACATGTTATATGTGCGACCCACAACTGGGAGATTTACGAGCAGCTAGCAGCAGTTAGCAGCTAACTCAAAGAAGAAGAAAAACAACCGAAAATGTTTACAAATTGTGGAGACAACGCGAGGTTCGGGAGCTACTTACCCTCCGAGCAGAGGACGAGATCATAAATCATAAATGTCACACTAGACTCCGACGCTGATGTGTTTCTCGTCACGCCTCTTTTAATTGCGGAACGCCGGCTTGCTATCTAAAACCACAAAGTGGGCGGAGTTATGACGCATTTGCTTTGTTCAGTGTAAATAAACAAAGGCGGCGTAGAGAAGGGTCTTCATTGGGACGATCTCTGTGTGAAAAGGGCTTACGTTTAAAAGATTGAAAGTTTGGGTTATTTGCTCACATGTTGAGAGTTGGATTAGAAGATGGATTTTCATAAACAACTCACCTGACTAGAGATATAACACATTATACCTATTTAATCCAGAGGTGCTCAACCTGAAGGCCCACTTCTGATGGTTAAAACATTTCTGTCATTTTGGGTTCTCATAAATAGCATTTTCCCATTTTGGCATATTATAAACAAAACGATTATTCAATTAATCTTGATTATTGGCGGATGGATTGAGTGGTAATGTAATGAGAGTGGTATTGATCTGTGTATTCCCCAGTACGTTAAGGTAAAGGTTGTTGTATAAACCCCAAAACTGCACTTGGAAGAAGTGAAAAGTCCTCACATTCTAAAATTATTCTCTCTCTTTGTCAAATAAAAATGGTCCTCACAAAGATAAAAACCTCACAAACACACACTCATCCTGTCGCCGACACATAGCCCTACTCATCACTCACCATTACATCATGCAATTAAACTTGAACATAAGACCTGGCTGGGCTTATTTCCAAACACAGTGTAGCTCAAAATTGATTTCCCCTCAACACAACCCCCGCGCTGGCACAAAAACAACCCTGAAGATTTTGCGATTAATGTGGCAGAACGGATACCACCGGTGCCACAGCGCACAGACAGCGAGGGAGCACACACCCTACCACACGGGATCAGCCATCATAATCAAATGAGTCGCCGAAGTGATGGATTGTGGGTAATTATGAGGCTACTGCAGCCCCGTTCAGAGAACACTTGGTATTAAATCTCTATTTATGAACACTTTATGAATATTAATTGTTTTGTTCATGAATCAGGGGTAAAGGTGAAGGACTCGTTAAGTGAAACTAATTTTTGCTCTCTTAAATAGGTTAAAGGTTAATGGACGGAGCCAAACAGTCAAAGCTTGATTGGCAAAGAAACTTTAAAGTCAAGCTGAAATGAAAAAATGTCTTTTTAACCCTACTTTTTCTTTTTCAACTCTACTCTGCCTGAACACCTGTGATTTACGGAGTTTCCTGATGAACAGATGCTTTACTTGTTGGTAAAGTTACTGCTAACTTCTGCTAACGGTACCAGCAGCCTCCTAGTGACCATGGCTGGACAAATACCAAAGACAGCCTCCAAGATGAACTGAGACCAATTTGTGACTGGGAATCCATTACTGAGGTGGTTTATGGAGTTTCCTGATGGACGGATAGCTTTAACGTTACTTCTTGTAGCTTAGACAGTTAAACTAGCTTGGTTAGCCATGCAGCTCACGTTAGCGGTCCTATTAGCTGATCTCTGCACTGGGGTGCCGGAGCCAAACCTGGCAAGAAAACCACTTTGGTTCCGTATTCCCTGTCGTCAAATTGGCCTCTGTATCACACAGTCAGCTAGTTGAACATCTAGCCACATGACAGGGGCGTAACATACATTAAGTGGTTGTGAAACCTACAGTAATATCTGCTACGATGTTACAGTGTGTTCACATCTTGATAGTCAGCCAAGTTTGCCTGGGAACTGGCAAGTATTTGTAAATTAGACAGCGATTTGCTTTCATATTTGTGACGTACCAAATCTATCTCGCCTGGTTTGAATCTCATATTTTTAGGAAGTACACAGACGTCTCCCTCTTCAGTAGAGGAATGTGAAAACACTTTTCTAGTCAGTATAGTGCAGGTCAGACATTTTAGGGGACGTAAATGGAAGAAAAACACATTTTTGAGATTAAAGATTTAAAGATTCCCTGCGGAGATATTGAACCTTTTTTCTGATAAGTGGATCTAAGATTTATTTAGTATCTTGTGTCTCTACTAGCACAAGCATGAATGTAGGTGACAAAATACACATCGCTGTTTCACACTATTTCACATACTGACAAATTGTAAGACACAGCAATGTACCAGCAAGAGGCAGGGATGTGTTATGGTTAGAAATGCTTAATATAAACTTACCTGCTGTCAGGATACCTCTAAATACAAGACAATTTTTCTGCTCCAACGTAGCGCCAACGGATAGATAGTTCTTATCCAGGCTCTTTACGCTTTCATACCCCTACATGCACTCTGAGTTTATCTCCTTGCTGAGATCCATACAGCTGCACTGTAACGAATCGAGATGGCACTTAGTGATACAAACAGCACAAGGACAAAGCATCTCATGGCCCATTTAATGCAGGAGTAGACAGTGCAAGACGCCCACCGGGGATGGCTCCTTGGCCAGTTCTCACTTATTAGGATGGCTGACTGAGCTTCCAGACACCCTGAGGAAAGAGGATGTTGAGATGGTGGGCGGAACGGTCGGAACAAGCCACTTCGGTATTTCTGAGGATGGTTTTGATCTAGGTGAGCGGGGTCAAGGCCCATGCATTGTGTGCGCTTCCGTCATTGGGCCTTGTTGGAGGTCAGCTGGCGGCTGGAGGAAGTTAAGACGTGGAGATTTTAGCTTCTTTAGTTGTTGCTCCCCTGTTTGTGTTTCAGGGTGGTGGTAGAGATATTTTTCAACTTAAGGAAGGGTTTTTGGAGGTGGAGGTCACACAGGTATTTGAACAGCTGTATCACATTATCAGCTTTTAGTTTCTTGCCTTTTTGTGCCCTCAATCTAAAAACCTTTCAAAAGATTTTTTACTTTTTCTCCACCTGCTTTTCAGGTAACGCTCTCGTCATTCGGTAGGTCCAGCACTCTGGTCCAAACTGATAACTACCAGATTGATTGACATGACATTTTGACTTTTGTGGTTTCCAGAAGATGAGCTCTTGACTTTTCCTGTAGCACCAGCAGTTGAGGTGTTTCAATTATCCACTTGCCATTTTGAACAGTGAGCTGTGCAGGTTCACGGAGCTGCTTTGTTCATTTTAAAAGAGGGGTTTTCAAGGTTATTTGAACAGCTGTATTATATTCAGCTTTCATCAGAATTTTTGTTTCTGGCCTTTTTCCTGCTCTTAATCTTCTCTCTCAAAATGTTTGCCAACTTTTCCCCCCCAGCTTGTTTGGCTTTCTATAATTTTTTCTCTCCTTTCAACCATCGTCTCAGTGTGCTATGCTGATTGAATCTGTGCATTACTTCAATATTTCTTCACTTGATCAGATTGTTTTCTCGATTTTATACACACAAAAACCGCAACTATACGCACACAATTCTGAAAACTCAAAGTTCTTGTATCAAAAACAACAAAACTCCAGACTCCTGAAATATAAGCACAAGTCTACTGCTTTCACTTAAATAGAAATTCTAAATCACATTTTTGCAAAACTCTAAACACAATTCACATAATTTGGCACACTTTGTTCACTTGAAAAAGACCGACCTTCAAAATGCCACACCCTGTTTACCAATTGGTCAAACTCACTTTTCACCAGTTCAAACTCAAACACTTCAATCACCTGTCAGAGCATAAAAGGAGCCTCAGGTGATCTTTGTTGTGTTGGGCAAAAATGGAGCAGCATGGAGAGGAAGAGTGAGAGCACGGGGAGGAGGAGGAGGAGGAGGAAGACAGGGCAATATTTCTAAAGAAGTCTGTGCAACTTTGGTTTGAACTCTAACAATGTTGCAGCAACATCTACAGTATATGTTTGCAGTATGACTCTGGGAGGCTTGGCTGTGAGTTTAGCCCAATTAATCTGACTGGATTACAGAATACTGACACAACGATGTCAGTGCAACATTTATGGGTTATATTCACTACATTGTATTATTGCACAACATTGAAAGCGTCTTTGAACTGTATGTACCATAAAATCGCAACCTATTTAGGGACACTGTGAAAAATAGGTTGCAACGGTTAGTAACAGCAGACCTTTTTCCCAGCAGCCATATTGACATGAAATTGCAGGTAAGCACAGGTTTAATGAATGAAATTAATTGAAGTTCTGTTCCTTTTAGTGCAGCAGAGCCTTTCCAGTGAGCCAACATGCACAAGAGCAGCACCCTGACTCTGTTTCACCTGAATGTAACTGAACCTAACCATTGGTAACACCTGTGTTGAACCTACTCCTTCATGCCAAAAATGGCTGCTGTGAAAAAAAGATCTATTGGGTAAAACTGCAAGAGAAAGATGGCAGTGTGTACTGGGTGGTGCAATCCGAAAGCTGGCTTGAATCAGTTCAGAGGAGAGCAGGTGGGATTTGTTTTATTGCATGAAAAGCTGAGGTAATTCTGGGAATTTTTGGAATCCAGCGAGACAGTAGAGAAAGTCAGCTAACAAGTCGGTTAATATAAAAGCCTGTAAGTAAACTAGTGCACGGCTGCAACACTGATGAAGTGTTAGTTTGGTGTAAACACTGCTAAATTCTCATGCAGAGTCGATAAACAGATGTCTGGATCAAATAATGACAGTGATGCTTGTAAACCTCTCCCCGCAGACTTTATGTGGACTGTATCATTGACCCAACAAGTGTCAGTGATCGATGTGCCATGTGATTGAGTGAGTGTGACATTACTACCTTTGGGCAACTGGCAGCGATCGCACGTGTCCACAACAACAACAACAACACCGAGCCGATGGGCTTCGGTGCTGAACACAAAGAAATTACAACCAGCGTTCCACCTCAAACATGTAGAGGCAGAAGGTGAAGCTGGAGGTGGTGGTGTGAAGACAAAATGTCAGGAGCTGTGACTCTTTTTGTATCAAATGTAAAAGAAAAGGTAATGAAATGATAACGACGCAAGTTACAGAAAAGAAAAAGTGAGGTACAAATCAGGAACAAACTGACCTCCTGGGATTTTCACACAGAAGAACTGAGAGTTTATAGAGAAACAAAAAAAGATCCAGTGAGCTGCAGTAATGTGTGTGAAAACGTCTTGTTACTGAGAGAGGTCAGAGGAGGTTTGTTCAAGCTGAAAACGACAGTAACTCAAATAATTAGGTGTTAAAACAGCGCCATGCAGAAGAGCATCTCTGAACACAGCGGGTTCCACACCTGTCTGCTAAGAACAGATGCTGGAGAGTAGAGGATTGGAAAAACGTTGCCTGGCTAAAACACACAAATCACTCGATGGGGGTGTAATGATGTGGGGATTTTCTTGCCACATATTAGGCCCCTTAAGTTGAGCTTGGTTTAAATGCCACAGTTTACCCACCTTCTAATGGCTGCTTCCTGCAGGATAATGCGCCATTTTACATCTCAGGCTGCTTCCACCAATATCACAACAATAAGTTCACTGCACTGCTACGGCCTCCACAGTCAGCTGATCTCAATCCAAATGAACAGAGCCGACTCGACTTATCGACACATGGGCATGACTTCGGACATGACTCAAGGAAAAGTGTGATCTGTTGAATATTTGTTTTGTCATAATTCAGTATGAAAGCAGAGTTTGCCGCACACTTACTGTATTTCTATGTAGTTTTTCACGTTAATGTTTTCACCCTAATGGTAGAGGCTCCACCTCCTGGGAAATGTAGTCTTTAAATACTAGTGAGTACTGTGAGTGGTAGGAATTGGAGCCTTCCTTGATTCATGCAGTACCTTAGCAAAGTCCTAGCTGTCTACATTGTCATACTCCAGTATAAAATGTCAGAAAATTAATTTATTGTAACTAAAATCCAAAAATATTCATTTTTCCACGACAATAAATGAGCCCTCACATTTGAGGATTTGGAAAAAGTAAATATTTGGCATTTTAATCAATTAATCTAATTATTTCTGCCCAAAAGTTTGAGAGCCACTGCTCCAGTATCATCTACTGTAGCTATGCAGATAGTTCTACATGTATTTTTCCATTTGGAATACCCATCTTTAAGATCTCTGCAGCCAATTCCTGCATCCCAATATAATGACGGTGAAAATTTCTTTTGTGGTTCTCACAACAATATAAACATTCATAAAAAAAAAATAATTAAAAAAATCCAATAGCAGCACCACTTTCCAGAAACAGCTTATTTTGAAAAGTCATTAGCTTTTTTTTTTCTCTTTAGAAAGTAGTTCAGATGAAAAATGATGAAAACTGATAAAAGAAAAATCTCGTAAATGATATTTTTCACTACCACAAATAAATTAACATCTCTTTCATTGTATTGGGGCGAAGGACGACACAAAGATGCATAGTTTTAATATTCCAAAAACCTTGCAGAGCTTTCAACCACATTTCAAAGTTTAGAGTTTGCTCAGTTGTCATGTCGCTGCACAAAGATTTTTTATAATTCGTGTGAGCTGACCCTTAAAAGGCATTCATATCAGGGAGGATGTAGAAACCTACAGTGAAAGAGGGAAATATGCAGAGTCAACATCTCCTCTATCACCACTGCTCATCAGAATAAATCTAATATATTGTGAGCTCTCTGTGGATACGTCCTCGTCAGATCAATGCCCCGATTCAAAGAGAAAGCTGTTGACTTTGTTACCGTTCCAGACAGCACTCCACTCCAGAGTGGAGGTTGTCTGGGGGTCTTTAGTCGGGCGAAAATCTGCCAAATTCACTCAGCGGCAGCCAGTATAAATCATTTTGTCAGCTTGTAGGGTTTGGGAAGGTCAGACTGTCATTCTTTTTGTCTTAAAAAAAGAGACACAACTGCACAGAGAGCCACAGGGGATGCACAGATGCAGTACCTACAGGACAGTGGAGGTTTCCCCTTATCTCACTCTGTAGGGCAGCAGACTCACAGGAGCCTCCCAGGTTTTCATCAAGAGGATGACGAATTCAGATGTGGTTTCACAGTGGCAGTTTATCACAAATTACAAGCATGCTGTGATTATTTTATTTTATTTTTTTTACACTTTTGGTCACAGCAGAGAGAGGAGATAGATTGATGCTCTGGAAGTCGCAGTTACACGATAAGAATCCAAAATAAGAGTTGTGTAAATGTGACGTCTTCACCAGGCTGATATATCAGAAATAAACACCAACTATATTAATTGGTCTTATGACAAAACATACTCATCTCAGGGTCACACAGGACTTTCACCCAGGAGACTGGAGTTCACGTCCCATGTGAAACCAAGCGTCACCATTCATTTTCTGAACCTAACCACGTAGATTTTGTGCCTTTGTGCGTCGGAAGGGAAGGCTTAGTGCGTCGGCCACGGATGCCAAAGGGTACCCAATACTACTCCCAATTTATTGGTGTAAAATATATGCGGTCATATGCGTACCATCTCAAAACTTTGATTGCCTCTTTTAAATTGTTTTGGGGTATTAGCACCATTCCACCACTTAAATGGCACCCGATTCCATGGATTTCCCAAATCAATTAAATTCCTCATTAAATCCTTTTCCCCCAATCACAGCTCCTCAATCTCCTGCCATCTAGAAAAAAATATTCTGAATCACACAAACACGTCTTAGTTGAGCTGCAGATGTAGCAGCCCCTCCCTCGTTTTCCGCCAACTGTAGAGTACAATATTTAATTCTAGGTCTTTGTCCTTGCCAAATGTAGTCAAGGGCTTTTTGAACACATTTTTGTTGCATTCTAACTTAAATAACATTTAGAGCCATTTTCAAATTTGCTGAACTAGTTTTGCAGCAAATAATGAGAAGAAAAGTTTAATTTGAATGTCCGAAGAGGCTCATTTAACTTCTTACTACTGCTTTCATTCACTGGAACAAATACTAAAGTTGAAGGCCAAATATGTACGGACGACAATAGTCTGAAGAATTTTTTTTTTAATATACTCAGATTTCAACTTGGTTCTTTTCCTTTCATTTCATCTTGTGTTGAGCTCTCCAGTTTCTCTGACTCGGCACAGAATACCTTGATGTTCAAGACTTACTCAAATCTTACTTTTGGATCTGCTCAAGCATTACTGACCAAAGATTTATGCAGAAACGTTCTGCTATTCAAAGGTATTCTCCTGCCAACGGTAATTTTGTCGTTCTTCATTCTCTTTCTGTTCGGTTTCTGTTACACAGGAGAACAAGCAGAATATTTTACACCTCACTGACTCAATGGAGATGGGAAAAGGCTCTAACCCTCTTCCTCCTACCGCTACACATGTCGACAGGTTTCTACAATTTTAGGCCATGTCTTGTTTCAGCTGACCTCCTGAACCACATTGTCTCCAAGCAAAATCTTTGACCTTCGGCTGATTTATTAAGGTGCTTTCTCATTCTGTCCATTTGTACTTAGTATTCAGGTCTGCTCTCAGGCCTGTCTCCTTGGGTACTTTCTGCATCCGCGGGGAGTCGAGTAAATGTCATTTTTTCTGCGAGATAATTGGACAGAGGAACATAGCGGGAGAGATTTTCTACGTGCTTTCACCCTGACAGTCTGGCATCCGTGTTAACGTCTGTTCACATTTGGCGCTACTGCACCTGGAAATTCTGGCCCTGACACAGTCGATCTGACACATCTGTGGAATTTTTTTTTTTCTCCCCCCTCATTCTTAAGCAATGAGCTTGTCTTACCCTTTTCAGTCAAATTACTCATTTAAATTCATAGCTGATGAATATTACAGAGGTGAACGGATAAACATCTCTTTGGGATTTTTGTCTGAGGTGAAAGTTCCTCTGGGGGTCATATATATATTTACAGTTTGTTCATTATTTATTTCTTTATTACTTTGAGTTGGATGTTCAGGCTGTGCTAAAAGCTAGTCCCAGTGCTAGTTGGTGGATTAGTGAAGCTATTGCTCTACCCATTCACACGCTAGCCAGCTCGGAACATGCTAACTAATATGTAAATAAATACATAAATAAATTTAAAAAATAAAATAAAATTAATACATAAGTCAATAAATCAGAAATATTAATTTATGTCACATTTTATAAAATAATTTAATTCAGTGAATAATATAATTTATTCAATTAAATAATTAAAATTCATAAATTATAAGTGGATTAAGACCATCTTAGAAATTTGATTCAAGGTTAATTGCAGTCTGAGCTCAGATTGATGGATTCTGTTGCTCTTCAGTTTGTGTTGGAACATGCTTTAATGATTTTTTGAGGGATTTGTTTTAACCTCATGAAATAATTGTGTTACTATTTGTCCTTTTTTAAAAAAAAAAAAATCATTTCCGTCATGTTGCTCTGAAAGAACTACATTAGTGATCGTCAGACCTATTTTAAAAGCCACCACATGCCGCAAATTGGCATACCACCCGCGGAGCCACGCTGTTATGTATTTTTTAATGTTAACTCTAAAGGTGTCAGTATGAGGATTATTAATGAACCTCACTGGTGTGTCCGTCTCTGTAGCACATCTCTCCTCTACCCCCTCACATCATCTGACCATTTGATTGACAGGGAGACCTTCTTTTATTTCAGTGGGTGGTGAGTTACATAAGGCGAGGAGTTGATGGAGGGATGATTGCCCTTTGTGCTGCTTTTTTCCCATACAGCCCTCCATGTAGCCTTGGACATAACATAAGGGCAGGAATCCATATTAGCCACAGGCCAATGCAGTAGATGGTAAAACATGCCCAAGGTTTTTATTTAACTTCTTCAAATATGTCAAGGTCATTATAGATCTCCAATGCTACACTTGTTTTTAAATCAACTGTATCGTTCTTGATAGTTGATTTACTGGTTTGCATGTGATAAACGTTGTGAAAGAGTGTATTTTTAGCCCAAACCATGATGTTTTGCTAAACATAACCAAGTAGTTTTGGTGCCTGAACCTAACCAAAGAGCAGACCAAAACAATAAAAATAATTACTGGAAAAAAAGAGGAAAACCGTATTACGAACCCCAGTCTCCTAGGAGCAAATCCTGGACACAACCCACTCACAAGGATGTGTTGACTCCACAGGATTTAGACTTTTTATAATACGTGCTTTCTGACAGATGAGACTTTCTGTCAGAAAGCGTTTTCTGCTAGAAAGCTCAGTGGGATTTCTGTCAGAACGCTGCCTGGAAGCTGCCTGACAGAAAGCCTTCAAGGCTAACTTCTCTCATCAAGGTGGGAGTAAAATTTAAAAAAAAACATCACTTGATGATGGTTTGTTATATATTTAAATTTGTCTACAAAAGTTAGTCAAATTAAAGTTCAAATTTAATAAGTGGACTTTTATGGAACATTTAAAAATGCTAATAATACAGTTTCTAAGGTCAAGAATGTTGTGGTTAAAGCCACAGACTGCAGAGAATCTTGGGAAATGTAGTTGAGTTCAATGTTCATTGCCTGATTAATGGTAGGACGCTTGATACTTTTGATAAGTTTCACTCTACAGAAATTAAACAGTAGTTTATCATTTTCATTTTATACCTCAGTGAAAGGTTTTTAAGTCGTCTCCATGGTACCCAGAAACCACCTACATTTTTTTGCACTGAGTGTATTTCTATCGCCTTTAGTGAAGCTTAATCTGATGTTTAAATCACACAAATATCCCACTGTACATGTTTCTATCATTGATTGATCGCCTCCCTTCCTGCAGATTCCCCTCACTTGCTACAGTGGGATGGGAAATAGATCAATAAAAAAGCACTGTGGATTTCTTCCCGTGGAGCTGACATGAAACATACATTGGGTTGTCGCCGTTCTTTAGAGGAAACCCAGTACTAAAAATGCATTGTTAGAAATGTCACTGGAAACTCTTGGAATTCTCCTCCGTGCATGCCAAGTCTTTAAAAATCACAGAAATTAGAAAAGTGGAATAATTCATTGACATGTGTCGGGCATTTCTTTGTTCTGATTATGAACAGTAATAGCTTCCTCAGGCGGCCTTAAATAGAAAACCGCGGCATCCATCAACCCCTAATGCTTATGGTATCATTGAATAGATAATTACCTCCAGGCCATTTATTTGCCATCCACTTGGGACAATTACTGAGCAAATTAAATGCTTTAAAGTGATGCACCCATAAAATATAAGTAAACACCTAAGCTAGCATCTCATGTTGGAAGCTACGTCGTCAGTGATTGATTGCCAGAAAGATTCAGAAATACAGCCGTGACATGAATCGCAATGATCCTACCCTGCGCCTCTGTCTTCTCAGGTGGATTTAAGAGTGTAATCCTCGCTAACATAATTATCTCTCTCCTTCTTCCCATGTTACCGGACCTGATGTCCCTGTTGTCCACCACAGGTAAGCCTCTTTTTGTGTGTTTGCACTAACATTGGGCTGAGAGCGTATTCCCTCACTTTTACTTGCAGCGTAATGTTTCGGGCCGTTTGCCGAGCATGAAAACAATTTACAGCAGACTAACAAGTTGTGAAATTGGAATCTGTACGTTTTCCAACTGTATTACGGCCAGTGGATGTGCTGGCGTTATTTCATTGCTCTGAAGTTGGCAGCATGAAAAACAAATGTTATTTTCTGGGTATGTTGTATAACAGATTCAAGGATGCAGAGAGAAATACTCTGTGTGTGACATCTCATTACTGGGCTGTAGCTGAGTATTCCTTTATTATGTTTTGTTCTTTTAACAGTTTAGAAAGTGTGATATCTCATTACCAGGCAGCTTTTTTGCCGCTCGTTGGCCATGGTTTTTTAAAGTACTCTCAGGTGGTTTGTTATTTCTAATTCATGCTTCAGTGAAGCACTGCACACTTCCATTACTCTCTGTATCTTATTCCTTGTGTAATTTGGTTTGTCAAGCTGTCGTACAATTTTAACCTGCATGATGTGAGAGAAGTGCATCGGGTGAATCACTGAATAGTTTGCTCCAATATAAATCAGCAGCGTTCTTTGCGTGAAACTTGGACCACCTGCATGCGCCTTCTAAATCACAGAGATTTTTAAACTGCCCTGCAATCAGGAGAGCACATTTCAAGGAAGTGACGGAGGTTGGCGTTAACAGCTGGCTGTGCATTTTAGTTCAGACTTATCGAACCATTAAGCGCTCGGGGTGCTGTGTGGGTCAGCTTTGATGCTTTCTCTTTCTGCAGTAATATTTCTGTGTTGGAGTATGGGCTGTCCAGCTGCTGATGCTCTTTGGTATTTTTTTGGTAGCCTATTTTTCCTTAAAGTCTACCAAGAAAATTATGTCTTTGATCTGTGTTTTGATTGTTTGGTGACACATAGGCCCAGTAATTTGGGCTGTCCTACATCAAAAAAAGAGCACACGTGTAAGGAATAGACGAAAACAGATCTCCTGCAGGAGGTCACTTTTTGCATAATCCTCTTTACTCAATTTTACATAAAAAAACAAAAACATAAGAGCTAGAGCATTCATTGTTTTTGCACCAGAAAGCTAAGGGATTTGGTCTTCCGTCCCATCACGTTGTCTCCTCCCGATGACGTCATTATGAAACTATAAAAACGCCTTTGCATTCAGCTCATAATGAGAATATCTCAAAAACTAAACTAAACTAATGTCCTTAAGAAGTAAATCTTTTGGATCAATATGTTTTGTGTGTTTATTTGGTAAAAACTGATGAAAAAACATCAGATTTTTTTAAAATTTATGACACAATTTTGGTTTATTGTATTGTTTAACGACTTACATAATCTTCTAGCTTAGGTTGTTCAGATTTTAGGGATATAAATTATATTCTATATACAGTAAATTCTATAGTTTACATTCCCAAACATGATGCAGTGCCAAATGTTGGCTAACATGACATTAACAGTGTCATAAACTTTGTATACTTGCACATTTTAAAGCATACTTTATATTACTTTTTTCTTTATTTTTTATTAAAGCATCCATCAAAATTATTACATCACCCTTTTAAAAGAATAAATTACCCACCGCCAGTGAAATGTTATTACAATATCACTCAGGACATTTTATCACATTATTGGGTTTTAGCAAATGTTTTGATCGGTTAAGTGCAAATTTTATTACATTTTCAGGCGTTTTTCAGGAAATTATTACATTATTGGTGCTTCAGACTCATTCCGATAAATCTGCTTCTCTTATCGTCGTAAACTGCATTATGTGCTGTGTGAGAGAGTATTTGACAGGCTGGTAACAGTAAGTAAGGAGATCATTGATATCATTACCCAGAGGGTCTTCTGTTGAGTGCACAGCAGGTCAGCTAATGTTAAGACAGGTAAGGATACAATACAGCATATATTTCCAATAGTAAGAAAAAATAAGCATCAACTTTGGGTTTAAGGAAATTGCTGAAAAACTTCCTCAGAATTTTGTCTCTGTCTTTTGTTTTTTGTGTTTTTTTAGTTCCACATTACATATTTGAAAGAGGAGACGCTCATATGAACAAAATGGAGCATATACTGTATGCTGATTCTGCTGCTGTAGTGTCTGTTTCAAACATTCGTTCTCCAGCTTTGTCAGTCCCCAGTCAGGATTCCCATTAGCTGTTTTGAATGCTGCTGGTACAGAGTTTCATGTTTTCGCTATAATGTGGCTTCCAGGAGGGATTTGAGGCTTTGATGCTGCAGCAACACTGTGCTCTGGTCACCATTCAAAATTATTGCCCACTGAGCTCCAAATGCCTGCAAATAATTGGCTTTGGTGAGAAAATAAAATGGGGCCAATGGCTAGTTGGGTGGTTGTTTATATCGGAAGCACAGCCAGGCTGATGTCACTGTTTCTGTGCCAGCTGAGATTATGTTGGAACAATAACATGACCTTTGCATGATCCTCTGAAAGATTGTGATTTAAGGAAATAAATCAACAAATCTCTAAGTCTGAAGCCAGCTGTGGTGTGACAGCACAACAAACAACACAGTGAGGGTTTTTCTGTTTGCTTTTCCATGTGACATAATGCAGTTTAATAGCCAGGAAAAAAATGCCTGGATTTGTGCCAGTGCCAGAAATGCCAGTGACAGTTTACCTGTCACTGGCAGATGGATCAAAAAGTAAATTTCGGTTCCTGGCTCCGTCTGTCGGGCTCTGCAACAGGCGTCTCAGCATCAGATGGCAGACATTAACGTGATGAATGCAGCGGGGCTATTCATCATAGCAAGAGGCTCTCTATCACAGCGCAATTACCACTCTGGCAATGTTTGCTCCTCTCACAAATCAAAAGGAAAAACAGCGCAGAATCTCAGCCTTGTAGTTGTAAAACATTTGTTGGTCTTCCTTCAACTTTAAAATGTCAGTTTTCTCACGTCGTGCGGCTTGTTAGAGGACGAGGAAACTTTTGCAAAGCTTGTGGCTAAATACATGTTTGCCACAGGACATCAGGACACCCACAAGTCAAGTCCAGTCAATTTTATTTATATAGTCGAGAATCACATATCACAATGCTTCAATGGGCTTTATAATCTGTCCAGAGTACGACAACCTTAGACCCTCGATTTGAGTGAAGAAAAACTACCCAAAAAAACCTCTTAACAGAGACAAAATGGATGAAAACTCAGGAAGAGAGGAGGGATCCCTCTCCCAGGACAGACGTGCAATAGATGCCAAAATCACAGTATATAAAAATTACAATAACAAAATTTCTAATGCATGTAGATTTAGAGATAAATGTTAAAAATGTAGAGGACGACCGAGCAGCCTGGTGTGTCGCCAAGTAGCATCTGCAACATACAACGTGATCTCGTGGGATGCTGTATGAATAGCACGGCTAGCACAAGGCTATTTCACATGTCATTTCACGCATTTGAAGCTTTTCGCGTGTCATTTAACGCCGTCTGCATTTTATGATTTTCAGACAGGCAGGAAACGACAACGTCAGGTGACTTTCGTCATGTGACATTTGTTGTCTTAGTCATGTGACCTATGGTCGCAGTTTGGTCAGGTTTAGGTATTATAACGACTTGGTTGGGTTTTGGAAAAAAAACCCATCATGGTTTGGGTTAAAATCAGTTTCGTACGTACGTATTACATATGTCACGCAACTTACGTTACTTATGTGACTTAAATTCAAAACATTACGTAACTTAACTTCCGGACAACTCAACTTTCGGCTTCACACGGGACGCAAACTGTGGTCTCCTGGGTCAAGGTTCACTGCTTGTTTGACCCATCCAACCTCCTCCTCCTCCTCCTTTGGTGAGACCAGGCTGCAACATATCAGAATGTATACAGACTTTAATGAAAGAAACATAGATGTATGTTTATTGCAAAACATAGGTGAGCGATGATCCATAGTGAGGCCTCAGGGGGCGTCTATCCAGATCTGATATATGCATGAGGCCACGACAGCCAGGAGAGGGAGAGGTTCTTGGGCATCCGGTGGTCCAGATGAGAGGAGGAGGAGGAGAAGACCAGACAGAGAGGAGGAGGAGGAGGAGGAGAGAGAGAGAGAGAGAGCTTGCAGCACCACTTTACCATTCATACAAATGCTGGAGGGGTTAAAATAATAATTTGCCTCACGCTGACAGGTTGAAGTTTTGTAGCTCAAACAGAATAAAACAGTGTTTTGTTGTGTTTTTTGTAAAGTTCAGAACACCCACTTTTCTGACTAGACTAAGAGCAAAAATCATACAAACCACATCGTCATCATAGTATTATATTTAATATATTTCTATCAAGTTGTTTCAGGTACTGTAAGAATACAGTCTGGAGTGCAATTGTAAAGATATAAGGAGAAGCAGGGAAAGTCTGCTCTCTATATATTGACGTATGCAGTAGCTGTAGGAGGTGATAAATCATACTTCTACTTGTTGTAAAGACATTATAGCTTGTGCCACCATAAATAAACCAACAATCGCACGCTGTTTGCCTCCACCCACCACCTCAGCTTTTTTGTTAAGTTGAGCTGAAGTCGCCTAAAGAAAACGTCTTCACTTCACATCAACGCCTGATGAAAGCTAAAGAAATGACTGCATTTTTGTGGAATACCTGTCTGGTGCAACATTTCAAGAAACTCTAAACATGTTTTTGAAGAAATACCTTCTGGCGTTTGTTGGACACCGAGAAAAACTGAAGTGCAAATGGCTGCAAACACCTTCATCCCAGGTGTAATGGTATTTCTACCAGTGACCTCATCCGGCTGGAGAAATGGTAGAAATGCTGCAGCACATTAGAGTTAAAGTGATTTATCATTCCTCCCCAGAGGAACAGGAAAAGGGTTAACATTCCCCCTGATGGGAAACGCCATTAGAGGAGTGAATTTTGTTCAGCTCACTCTCCCTTCCCACCACTCATTATTTTCATTTATTCCAAACTCTTCCAGCCTAATCACATTCAAATAGCGCAGACTCTATGTCTTGATTTCACCGGTGCAGCCGGGGCGCCTTTCCTCTTGCTTCCCCTCTTTTTTTTTTTCCAGCTTCTCCTCTTCTCTTTATAGGTTGTTGGAAGCCTCGTAGTCCAAATCCTGTTAGCATTCATGCAGCGGCTGCCCTCCAACTTCTGCATTTGTCATTTAAAGGCACGTAATTAGCTAATGGAATGTGTCTGACTCAGGTCAGTTAGTCTGAGGCAGAGTTCTAGTCAAAAAGATTCAACCAGCCCCTCAATTCCATTTAGCCTGAATATGATTTAACTCGCTGGCTGCTGTTGCTTTTAAAGAGCCTCTTGAATAAGTGAATGCCAGAGTACACGGGGGAGCAGCAGGAATAAATGATACAATGAAGATGTAATATGTGTCGAGGCTAAATTTACTTTCTTCATCTGCAAAAGTTTTTTCTGCAAAGTAAAATAAGTGCTCCTGGACATCCGGTGTGCTGTTTCTAATACTAATTCCTGCACAGCTGAGTTTATTACTTTGTTATTTCCCACCTGTTGACCCAAATTTCATCTCAAAGAGTTACCTGTGTTTCCTCCACACGTCTTAATGCTCTGCACTTGTAAACAAAGTTACATAAAATGTCAGGGCAACAGAGGGAGTCGAATTTCTGCAGAGTATTTTAGAAGCAGCTCTGAAGCTTCGCTCGTTGAATAATTCAGAGCGCCTTCCGTGAAGATACTGTACATCAGCTGCTGCGTGTTTGCTGTCGTGTTTCTTCGTGAAGGACACGGGTACGCTGGCGACCCGGGGGGGGGGGGGGGGGGGGGGGGGGGGG
>JBBPCS010016549.1:0-12440 GCA_037974645.1 Hollardia meadi | reverse complement strand
CCCCCCCCCCCCCCCCCCCCCCCCCCCCCCCCCCCCCCCCCCCCGGGGTGACACACAGCTGTTTGGCTGCAGAGCAAGCGGACTTAATCAGATGGATGCTGTTGGATATTGTTGATGGTCGGTGGTCAAATTCATGAAGGCTACTGCAAGAAACGGATTAAAAAAAGCTTAATTTAAAGTGTATGAAAGTGTTTTCTAGAGTCTGTTTGGCTGTTGCAGGTCCTTTCTAGTGTTACAGTCTAGATAATATTTTCAAATATTCACTCCTCATTTCTTATTTAGCTGGCTGTTGTGAGTTAATTACAAATATAAGTGAATTATGAGATAAATGTCCAGGGTTTAAAGTTATAATCCTTAAAATTTCAGTCCTGGTTGATTTGGCGACACCAGTGTGGATTAATACAGGTATTGTGAGACAAATCCACTGCATGACTTGCTGTTAGAAATGTAAGCTTTGTGATTTTAACAGAACAATCACTTTTTAAGCATACCAGGGCCGCCCATGAGGGGGGAAATAGGGTAAAGCTTTCTGGGGTTCGCATGGTTCGTGCTCGAGCCCTAATTATTCAAAAACGCAGCTGTATCCTTTCAAACCTCACTTTGTATCTACACTCCATTATTATCTGTATCTAAATGCGTGTCACAGTTTGTTTTTTATCTTCTATCTTGTGTTATTTTGTTCATCAGGCTGTGGTATAACAAGCTATTTTAACTGCCGTCATCTGATCTCGCCTCTTGTTTTTAGATGTGACGTTTAACCAGAGTCCTTCTGGGTTTGTTAAACACCGGCAAAAACAGAAATATTGAATATTTTTGAAATTCCTGTCCTTATAGAGACATACAGTATAGAGTAAAGTACCTGACATACTGCTGAATAAGGCTGGACCTTTAGTTATTTGCATTATTACAAATATCAGTGGAATTTTGAATGAGGTTTTCTCATTTATGGAGCAAAACCTGGTTTTGGTTTCACTTTGACTCTAAATACAACTGTAGCTGTAGCCTAGTGAACAGTGAAGCTGTAATCAATCAGATTCATTTTCAACAATTATAACAACAACTATTCGGATATTCGTTTGTTGGGTTTCAATTTTGAGACTTTTTTTCTTTTTTGCTGCAGCTTTTAAAAGTAAAGTATTCAGGACAGCCCTAAAATATAATAATATATTGAATGGGCATTGCTAAAAATAAGCCATAAATAGTACCCAGAACAGGGTTTAATTTAAGCATTTTAACGTGAAGAAGTCCTGCTCATTCTCTCTGCACGTTGGCGGATTGGAAGCACTCTGGAAGAAGCCGGTCTCTTCCCAGAATGCCCCTGTGGCCTCACAGTTTCCCTGCACTGGGCCAGGTTGTCAGCCCTCCTCACATCAGCCGGGTGAGGCGGCCCGAGCTGAGAGGTCACGGCTGGACAATCTACTGTCTGCATGTCTCGCCGGGACTCTCACAACCGTCAGGGGAAACAGATTAAGAGGTGTGTGTGTGTGTTATTGCATAAGTGCATGTGTCGAGGAAACATGCTGATATCTAAACCAGTCAACCAACCTTAAACATCTCCATTTAAACCTGTGAGCATTACTCATTTTAACAGAGCAACTGACAAAAAGTCGGTCACTTCTTTGAGATGGAAAGCTTACTGACATGTCTTTTCCTCGGTGAAGTGTCATTTTCTCATCAGCAGTGCAGCGATGCGTCCCTGGGCTAAAACTACCAGCGAGGACACTGAAGTCGTGTCCTCTGCAATTTTTTTGTCACGTCCACTTCCATTTTTCACACATAGCTGAGATTTAGCTTGATTTTAAGAGGGGGGGATTCACAGTGAGAGCCTGTAAAGTCAAAGTGCATCATGAAGTCTTCCAGTGTGGTGTGCTCCATGAACCAATAAAGATCCCATTTGCAGTCACCATTAATCATATCAGGATTCAATTTAGGCATTTTGTATTTACAGTTAGCAACATGCATTTCTGTTAGCACCCGGTTGCAAAACAAGTAGTAATGAATGCTTGGTGACATAGTGAATTGTTGTGGGTCGAGCAGTGGCTGCAATTCAGTGTTGCAAGTTTAGATAGCAGTAAAAAAAACGGACACGGAACGTAAAACGCTGATGTTGTCGCTCATTTGTGATCCTACTGTCGAATAAACATGGATGATTTCTGGTTAGAGGCGTTCCCTCAAAGGTCAGCACTGTCAAGAATATTTTCTAGATTATAGAAGATTTCAGCATCTTAAATGTGAATATTTTTATGACAGTAAACTAAATATCTTCCACATTTGAGGACGTCATATTAGGCTTTGACATATTAGCAGGTTGACATTTTAATTTGTCCAAGACGTTGGTTTATGACCAAGTACCAGCAAATTCTAATGAGATTCCCATGATCCTCAGCTGTAGTTTGTGTTAGCATGCTAGCATGGGTAGATTGTTTTAGATTAACTGAACACATGCTAATGAGTTACTATACCTTAATTTTCACATTAAGAACTATGGACCATGAGTTACAAGTATTAATGTTTTTTAGTATCAATGAAGAAAAAATGTTTTCCCTGCTGTACAAACAGAACCATGACCCCAAACTACAGAGTTGAACAATGAAATTTAAATTTGAGTCAAACTGCCCACATACTCCCATATCGCATAACTAGCCTCTGGGCCTCAGTCCTGGTTACCAGAGTTGTTTTAACTTAACACCACCTTAAAATGTTGTTTCACTGACATCAAGTGGTTTAAATTCTCCAGGACCCTGTGCCCCTCTAAGCTAAGTGTTTTGGGTCCAAGTCCAAGAGAAGGTAGAAGTCTTCATGAGCAAATTTGATGCATGTTCCTTGTCTTTCAGGTCCCAGACAATTAAAATATGACTGTCTTTAAACATTTATGCTAATGCTAATATGCTAATTGTAAAATATTCAAGCTGTGGCTTGACTCTGCCTGTGGCTATCTTGTTCTGGGATTTTATCCGGTCAGAATGAAATGGTTTGCTCTTGTGTCAGCTCAAGTCTTTAAGGAGTGAAATATAAAATTTAAAACAGCAACCAAAGCTCTCTAAATCTCTAAATCTTTTTAAACTTACACAGGCACTTTTGGCTTTAACTTATCATTATGAAGTAAATATATATTGCACAGTGTAATGGCTAAAGAAAAATGTCACCATCTGTATTCAGATTGGTTCCCTGTAAGCCTCGCTTTTACTAATTAATGCTGCCACCAGGCTGGATTCTTCGTGGCATCCATATCCGTCGCTATCCCCAGGTAACAGTGGGACAAATTGAATAACTGGGGAAACTCTACCCTGTAAAAGAAAAAGAACCACGCTGATGGAAGAAGGTAAAGAAGGAGAGTGATAGAAATCGAGGTAAAACAAGAGTGAACAGACGGGCAAAGTGCTCCGGTGTGTTGAAATCTGTTCCCCGTTGATATGTGTTTCCTCTTACCACCGGGACTTGAGAGGGTTCAAAACCCAACCTTTTCGTACGGTTGCTTTTGCTTTGGACAGTAGCCAGGCTGCTTGCAGTAGTTGCTAACGCTCTCTTTGCAATGTGGCACCACCAATAACACCACATGGAAATGCTAGGGGGGAGAAAGTTGTTCCTCGGCAAAAATCAGTAGAACATCTCAAAGCCACATGTGGGGCTGAATTACTCGTGGAACAAAGAGCTAAACAAATGCTTTTAGCCACATGGCCACATTTATTCTCCCACTTATTTTCCCACAATGATAGACAAATGTATGCCACAGATTTACACCCATAGGTGCACTGTATGTATTATACTTTATCAGGTATATATCAACACTTTAGTGCCCTACCAAGACCTCCCCCGCTTCCTCCGATGACAAAAAACCTTCCTCTGTTATCTCTCTGCTTGTCCAATCTGTTGAATATCCTCTGTTGCTAGGGCAGCCTTTTTCTTTACTCTTCAGACAAGTGATCCAACAGATAAGGCAGCTGAGGGATAAAAGATCGATTGGAGTGAAGCGCTGCAGCAGGGGCTGAATTAGAATTTGTCGCAACCCCCCACCTCCTCGCTTTCACTTCAGAGACAGATACATTGAGAGGAAAATTTAAGAAAAACTGGAGAAACAATCAAGTTTTAGAAGAAAGAAAGGAGCTCATTTCCTTTGCTCCCTCTCTCTGTGTGTGTTAGCAGCGAAGTGCTCGACATTGCGTTTCTTTAGATGGGCTGAGGGATCACTGTCAGTAAATTAGACAGCTGCGGCGCATCCAGCAGAGCTATTAATCAGGAATGGCTGCCCCTGTTGGCTTCACTGAGTTCAGGATTGACTCTCCTGGAGGGGATCAATTGAATCAGCCGTGACTCACAAGGTCTCACATTGCAGTGATCAGGGAGTCGTCGTCGTAGCTTGACTTGTGGATTTAGAGGGAGCAGCGACGGCTCCTCCGCGGGGAGAGCCAAACGAATTGGGAGCTTTGCAAAGAGATTTGAATTTGCTCTGAAGATTTCCATTCTGTTGGATCTTTTTGAATTGCTCTCTGTCGAGCTCTCATATAAAGGAGAGGAGAAGGACGCTGCCATTTTGGCAGTGACAGTGAAAAATGGCCTTTTTTTTATAAGGCAATCATGCAATCCTTCAGTAAGCTTCTGGCCACTTTGTATTTGACCTTATGGGTTATTTACAGACATGTTGTTTGGAAAGTCTGTTAATTGACCTTATGTACAGTACTATACAGGTCACTGAAGCCAACACATCACTGCTTCCCTGTAGTTTGTGTCTTTCCAGATTTTCATAACAAAAAGGAAACAGCATTGCAGAAGAAGGTCACTGTTTTCATTGCACTGGAGGTGGATTATCTGCCATTCAACATTCAACTAGATTCAACTTTTACCCTCAAATATCCTGACCTCTAAAGTATATGTCCAGTTTCATTGTGGCAGACAGGAAGTGGAATAAAATTGGTGCCAAATATAAAAAAATTTTTTAAAAAATGCTGTGATCACATTGGGACTTAAGGGACACTCCTTCACTCCTTGGGGACTGTATTCACCATTTGAAAATGATTGTTGGAGCTATAAATAACCCCGATGATGTCATCATGGTTTCCATGTGGCGTTTGCATGTTCTCCCCGTGTCTACGTGGGTTCCCTCCAGGTGTTTCCTACGTTAGGGTTAATTGGTGACTCGTAGGTGTGAATGAGGGTGTGAATGGTTGTTTGTCTCTATATGTCAGCCCTGTAAAGGATAATAAGCGGTGATAGATAATGGATGGATGGATGGAGACACTGGAGATGTGAAAGATGTTTACCATACAGTCGTAGAGGCACATCTTCTGTCATCCCTTTGTGGCATGTTCTGTGTTTTGTGAAAGAGCATAAACGACAATTTACCATCAAATTTACAATCAAATCTCCATTTTATCGCATTTTGAATATTCTGGTGTATTCAAACCATCAATTTCAAGGCGTCACTGCAATCCCCTGGGAATTGTGGTTGGTCATTTTCACATTCTTGTTCACAAAAACCCTGAGATCGCAGACTAAAAAACCTAAAAGTAATAACTAACCATATTATTCATGCCACAATCCATCTTAAGTATTTATAGGGGGGACAATTAAAACCTCTCTGACAGCTTTAGTAACTAGTTTCTTCACTAATTAAGATTTTTGCATACAAAACATATAAAGTGCTTCTAAAACATGATGTTTTGTAATAAGTTAAACTACCCAACCTTCAATTTTTCATGGAAAAACATTTGATGGTGAAAGCTTGGCTTTCCTGCTTTTCCCTTAAATAATGTTGATCATTTGAATGTATTTTTTAATAATGTTGAGGTTTGGACAAAACAAGCATGATTAAGGTTCAGGCTCAGACTATTTTCCGATTTTTTACAAACCAAAGAAATCAATTAATAGAGAAAATTAGGATTTAATCCATAATAGAAGCAGTCACATTTTTCTGCATTGTGTACTTTTAGGCTCATTTTCTTGATTACACTTACATACTTTTATATTTTCTTACCTCCACACTCACTTTTTCCAACACTGTCGCCGAACGGAATCAGTGTTTCGTAAATAAGTTTAAACATAATTATTCATTATCACCTCGCCTTCCAGCCTGCAATTAACCTAAGTTGACCCAGCGGCAGTGACTGCAGCTCGCCTGATAATCAGGAGTGAAATATAATCTCAACAGCCGCGGTGGTGATGAGCGAGGCAGGAGGAGTGATTATTGATCTTGCACGGGTTGTGATGGCGAAAATCATTCAGCCCATCCAGCCTGAGTGGACACTGCCCGGAGGAAAACATGCATCGATCTCACTGTACCAACACAGCTCTGTTTTCTGAAATATCATCTCTAAATTACAGCTTCTGACACAGAAACACTTTGGTTTTCTGTGTTTAAAAGTCCATCGCTTGCAGGATTATCTGACTGTTTTCATATCGGTGCAATAAACAGTTTCACCAAGAGACAAGAGCATTTTCCAAAGGTGCAGTTTTGCATGAGACCACTCTTAAATAAGCATTAGTCTAATTCAGTTACTCCATTAAAGCTGTCGTTTGCACCGTGAGCCCTGGCGTGGGCTGTAATTGGAGTCACACTGTGCAGCGCTCTAACAAAAACATGTCTTACAGTTTTTGATCAGTTGTGCAATTAATAAAGAGCCAGACTAAAAAGACAATGGCTGCCTGCCTTTAATCCTTTCACTTCTGAGAAAGTTTCATATCAGTTCGGTTGGAGAATCTGCCAACGATACAAGACTGACTCATCATAGCTGCTGTTTATAGTATGTAAAGCAGCAGAATTTCTCCTTCGAGCTGCAGATCCACTCGAAACAGTTGAACCTGTCTGGCTTTCAGTGGAGCTTTACTGCCATGTGTTGCTGTTTCCCTTCTACCTTTTTATTTATGTAACACTTTGTGCACTTGGCATCAAACAGGACGATATACTGCATAAAAATCTTCATTTCAAGTCATTTCAGTCACTTTCTTTTAACAAGTGAAAAATCAGGCGCTATATTAAAAATGGATCAGTCCACTTCCAATGCAAATCAGTTTGTTTTATTTTTAAGAACAGCTTTCACTTGTCTTAAAGGAACAGTTCACCCAAAAATAACAAAAATTCAGTCATTATCTACTCAAAAAATGGAAAGTCGGGTGAATTTTCTAAACATTTCTGGAGCCTCACAGCAAAAACAGAGTTGCAGCATTCTCCTAAACAACTGAAAACAGCCGAAAACCCCCGAGAAAATTATTCCTACAGCGCGCTGGGTGTAATCTAAGTCTCCAAAAGCCCTGAAATTCCAAATTGATTGGAAAAGAATTTATTTACACCCTTTCTTAAGCAGAAATTTCCACTGTAGCATGCTGTCTGAAGTGGATTTTCAATTACGTTTTAAAACAAGTCCTCAGCTTCTACAGTTGTTTAGGAGAATACAGCAACTCTGTTTTGCTGTGAAGCTCCAGAAATGTTTTGTGGACTAAAAAACTTCACTTTCCTTTGGCATGGGGGTGAGTAGAAAATGACAGAATTTTATTTTTTGGGGGGCGGACTGTTCCTTTAATGCTACAGAATCCACATGCCTCATACCCCCATGTTTCAAGACACTAATTTCGAGAAATTTCTAGTTAACAGTTTGACCTCTGTTGGAAAAAGGTTGAGCAGGTTTCCACCATTTTTTCTTTACACTGTGGTCAGTATGTCAATACACTTCAAGTCCTTACAGACAGAAATGACATGATAAGTGGCTTCAGTGGCTCCTGTTATGGTCCCGGTTTATGGGGGGGATCCCTGGTCCTCTCCCCTCCTCCAGCCTGCGTCTTTATTAGCTTTCTCTCCCCTGCCTACCCCCGTTAATCTCACTGCAGCCATTAACAGGGGCAACTCTGGCTCCAGCCTCGCATGGCAACACCGCTGTCTAATCCCGCCGCTGCTGTTTGGAGGGACGAGGCTGACTGCTGACGTATCGCTCAGGGGGACGGAAGGAGGACTGTCTCTCCCAAAAAGCAAGAAAATGTTTGTCCCATTTGTTCTTTAATGGGAAAACACACTTTGGATGTGCACTTAGCGCTATTATAGTTACTATGTTCAGCATTGAATGGTTCTTAGAAAAGCTAAACAACCTCCGTTTAGACATTAACCTCAAACCCCTGCTTCTGAGCACAAAATGAAAAACACTACTTTCCCTTCATTTAAATTTTCTCCCTGGTAACGGCCTTAATGCCGGACAAATAACAGCAGTCTCCTCTGTATCACGGGTGGCAAGTTTCTGCAGAAGAAAACTAAATCTAAGCCCCAAGATATCACAATTACAGCCAACATACAGTCAAATCTTTGGCTGAATTTGGTGCATCGGGTCAGTGTATGTGTGCGTGCATGTATTGCATAGAGGATGAGAAAAAGCCCCCCCCCCCCCCTCTAATCGGATTATTATACAAAAGCACTCTGATGCAAACAGAGCTCGGTAATTAGCGGGATGTTTTGCAGAATTCAATGGTCTATTAAATATCCTTTTCAGTTTGTTGTGTTCCTCATGTGTGGAATCCAGAGATAGCTGAAAGCAAGTGGCACAAGATGGATAGTTAGCAAGACAAAAAGCGTGTTTCATTATTTTTAAGCCTGCAACCAACAGTTATCTACTTTGATTGATCTGTTTATTACGTTGTTCGGTTGATGGAAGTTGTGGCTGATGGAGATGACTGATGACTTAGCGTGATACGGGCTCCGTTAGCCTCAATATGCAAAGTGTATCTGAATCAAGCAATGAAAATGTTAACATATAAATCACAGAAAACAAACTCTCATTTAAACAATTAAAATGCCTTTACTGTCACAGCACGGTTAGACCTTAAAAGAAACTCCGACTTGTTTCGGCATCAAGCCTTCGTAGGGAGTTAAATAGATCTTGTGGAACAAAAGGCACTTTTTTTAGTGGTAATCCACCTGCACATGGGGTGGACACATAATAATACATAAACTCCAGCAGATGGCATCGTTTTTGGCTCACAATATTCATAAAAGCTGAATAAAAGAGCAAGATGCCAAAGACTGGATGCCGAAGCGTTTGTTTTAAGGTCTTTTAAGGTCATGACAATAAAGTCATTTTTAATAGTTTGAAAGAAAGTGCTTTGGAGTTGTTTTTTTGTGATTTTTAGGTCTACACATATCCCTTTCCAAAGAGCACCTTTTACAAACTCAATTTGAGTCCAAAAAGCGCTCCTACCCTTATATTTTATCAAGAATGTTAAAGCTGAAATAAACTTAACACGTTAGCTTGTTGTCCGTGTGTTCTGTAATTGTTTGTGTTGTCTGCGTTTACATCCTGTTTTGTTATTCTGCAGATGTGTTGGTCAACGTGTTGATCAATACGTACGCTTGTGTTGTCAAATAGGTGAAGATTTTCTGTTCTCGTTTTTTTTCTTTTTGTCTGCGTTTCTAAAGCTGCAGTGTTTAAAGTTATAGCGCAAGAAATTCACTGACCAGTGCTTGAAATCAGATGTTTTTTGTCTTACCGTAAATGTTCTAGCCTTGTGGATGTTTTACAGACATGACCCATGTATCGAGTTAGAAATAACTCAAATAAAGACAAAACAGTTGAAATAAATTTGCGGCAATTGATATTAAATCAAGTCAAAGGATCTTCCTTAGATATTCAGATATTCCACTTATATTAAAAACAAGACAAATTAGTTTTTTAATCTAAATATAAGATTATTAAACTTGGTTAGATCTTCAGTTTTTGCAGTGTTTGACCATAGATGAGTCATCAAAATATCAATATAGCAGTAGAAAAGACCAGGCTTCGAATGCCAATAAGAGTCCTTATTAGATAAATATACTGAGTGGTAAAAAAAAAAAATATGGTCATAAAATTAGAAATGGAAGTGTGGAATAATCCTAACATACAACACTTGAAGAAGTAGTTCTTGAATCCAGATGTGTGAATAAAGATGTGCCTGTATCTCCTGCCGGAGGGTGATTAAAGAAATGATGAGCCAGATCTTTTAGTTGAGTTGTAGATGTCATCAGTTTTAGGCAAGTGTGTGACAGTAATAACTTCCTATACTGGTTTCTGCTGAGCAAAATATTAGAAAACAGTGAATAAGGGCCATCATCAGTTCCCAGAAACCAAGGCGACCCCTTCAGAAAGCTTGTTTTGTCCAAACAACAGTCAAAAACTTTAAGCTATTCAATTTAAAATGAAATAAATGACATAATGGGGGAAAAAAAGATGATAATAAAGAATTAATTCTGGCTTATTAATTAACTAACCAGTTGTTTCGTCAGTAGTTGATTGGAGAATTTTAATTGGATTATGACTATTACCAGATTTGGACCATTGTTTATTATTTTGTTTCTGGCTTTAAATTTGTCCCTTTACAGCGTGTCTCTGATGGCTAGTACACAGCCAATTTCCATCAGCGGGCTTCCCAGAACCAGACTCCATGTCATTGCTCTCTCCTGAAAAATAAAAAATCAGCAGGATGTCATTGAGAGGCACCTAGGTACAGACCTGTCTCGTTTTCTTCACACATACTGCACTCGTTCCTATGGGTTTGTTATCTGTTGTTCCGCGACTGTCACCCCAACTGTTAATTATTCATCTTTAATAACCACCTGCAGAGGCTTAATTTTTGGCCCTGACATTTCATTAGCTTAATATCGGATGCCTTCATTAGTTTTCTAGAATCGCAATTCAGGATATTAAGTTGGATGACATTAAATTTCACTCTGAAATTTATCTGATGAACCTTGTAAATTGTAAATCATGTAATATTTCACCCACTGGATGTGTAATTTCAGGTAGAGGTTTTATTGCTTAGTCTCCTTGGAGTGACTTTCTGTTTGGATAGCATTAATGATAAACCGAGGAGCCCTGAGGAAAAAGACAGAATTAAAGAGGAGAAGACAATCAACTACTGCAGGGTTTCTCAACATTTTGGAACTAAAAAATACAAAAAAATAAAACATTACATGACTAAAAACACGGACAAAAAGTTACAGGATTTCACCACATTTAACACACTTGTACTTTTAATGTAGTTGTATTTCCATGGTTGTACTTTGGAGCTTTAACTGGCACAGGGTTGTCTTCCACATCACTTTTTCATTTCAAAAAACATTTTGTGCCACTGAGGGAATGTTAGTTAGTTGTGGCAGATTTTAACCACCCTGAGGCAGATGTTTGCTAGCTGAGGCAGACGTTAGCTAGCTGTGGCAGACGTTAGCAACCTGAGGCAGACGTTAGCTAGCTGAGGCAGCCGTTAGCTAGCTGTGGCAGATGTTAGTTAACTGTGGCGGATGTTAGTTAACTGCGGCGGATGTTAGCTAGCTGAGGCAGAAGTTAGCTAGGTGTCGCAGATGTTAGCTAGCTGTGACAGATGTTTGCTAGCTGAGGCAGATGTTAGCTAGCTGTGGCAGACGTTAGCAACCTGAGGCAGATGTTTGCTAGCTGAGGCAGATGTTAGCTAGCTGTGGCAGACGTTAGCAACCTGAGGCAGACGTTAGCTAGCTGTGGCAGACGTTAGTTAACTGTGGCGGATGTTAGGTAGCTGTGGCAGACATTAGCTAGCTGTGGCAGATGTTAGTTAACTGTGGCGGATGTTAGCTAGCTGAGGCAGAAGTTAGCTAGGTGTCGCAGATGTTAGCTAGCTGTGACAGATGTTAGATAGCTGTGGCAGATGTTAGTTAGTTGTGGCAGACGTTAGCTAGCTGTGGCAGACGTTAGCTAGCTGAGGCAGACGTTAGCTAGGTGTTGCAAATGTTAGCTAGCTGTGACATATGTTAGCTAGCTGTGACAGATGTTAGCTAGCTGTGGCAGATGATAGTAAGCTGTGGCGTTAGCTAGATTTAGCAAGTAGTGGCAGAACATGTTTATCTGGTGATTTTTTAAAAATGTAACTGGTCATGAAAATTTCATTTTAGGTTGACATGTTTTATTTATATGAATTCTTGAACACAGTTTTGCCCTTTGAATCACTTATGCAACATCTGATGAGAAAATTGGCACCTCTGTATTTAAAAAAAATGTTGCTGTCTAGGTATATAGCTAAAAATAAAACCTCAGTCTTCATTATTACTGACGGCAGCTATGATTCATCAGTGTGAAATAAAGCTTTCTGGCTTAATTGATTTCCGGTGGAAATAAAACACAGAAAAGAAAAGATATCCTTTGCTACTGGTGAGGAGTTCTATTTGACTTTCCCCCTTCTCTCACACTTAAACTTGAATTGATTAATTTTTTTGGACACTTAAAGGCAACACTGACATGATCACCTTTTGATCTAGTGGACATGTTAGCATGTAGTGAACATGTTAACAAGCGATATGTCAAAGGTCAAAGTCACTGTGACCTATTAGACAAACTTTTTGTCATAATTCAAGAAGTCATATGCTAATTAATCCAAAATTTGACAAACTGTGCTGATTGTTTAGATCTTCTGTGCTGCCGGGTTGAACGTGTGTGTGAAGAATCCATGTTTCAGAATTT
>JBBPCS010016527.1:0-27075 GCA_037974645.1 Hollardia meadi | reverse complement strand
TCCCAGCAGAACATTGCACTGTAGCGAGATGGTCAATGTTATTCATTTCAACTGTCAGTGGTTTTAATGTTGTGGCTAATGGATAATTTGACACATTAATTACCCTTTTTTAATTTGAGTTAACAGGTTCTTGCCAGCAGGTGGCTGATGTTGGCACTTCCAACATGGACCAAACAGCTTATTGAAGAGAAGAATCTGCAGCCTGCAAGTAAATGTGGGAGTGAGTTACGGGTTTTAATGAGGTGATACACATCTATACAATGTCTCTGATGTATGTTTTGTAAGTGAGGGGTTGGAAAAACACTGACAGAATCAAAATTAGTATAATTGATGAAACTTTTGCTGATTGCTTAATTTTAGATTTTTCCTGCCACTTAAATGAGTTAGCAAAGATACTTATAACATGATCCAAGTGAAGTCCAGTCTAATGTATATAGCACAAAATCACAAATGCCTCTCACAGGGGATACAGCATGCGAAAGAAATGAGTCGGGGAGTTAATTTAAATTTTGTCATATTTTAATGAAGGAAAAAGGACCAGCAACATTTTCAGTGTGTACCTTTTATAAACATTCTTAAGATCTCTTCAATGTCACATTCCTCTAAAAACAAAACAGTTCTGTTCAATGCATAGAAATAATTGTCACAAAGAATGTCACAAAATGCTCAAACACACATAAAAACATACTGGTATAGAAATAAGATTTTTATATTTGTTCTCCTGAGTAAATAATAATTTGTGGTTATGGTTGAAGACGTTAAGCCGACTAACTGGAGTGAAACCCATAAAAAATGAGCCTGTTGAATTTATAGGCTCGTTAAATTTAATGTCAATGAAGAGGAGACCACCTGTCAATATCAATCTTTAGGTTTGCACAGATTTGAAAGGTGGGTTTCTAACAAACAAAAAATAGGAAAGAAAGGAGTTATCTGAGGAGTTATCTATCCTGGTTTACTTCCTGGTAATGCGGCCTACTGAATATGCGCAGTAGTGTTTCTCCTGCTGCCCCCGGCCACGAGTTCCCACTCAGCTCATAGACTTTACATTGTGATGACGTCACAGATTTTTAAATTGCTTTTCTCAGCTCGTAGAAAGTTTAACAAATAAAAAACCTCCATGGATCAAAATTTCATAATAGAGTCATAACAGTTTTACAGACATCTCTTTTATAATGGTTGTCTTTGGGGAAAATGCCTTTTGGGCCACAGGGGAATTTTTAGCTGCAATACCGCGAGTGGCCACTGGGAAGAATTGGAAGCAAGGCTGAGCGCTCTCACCGTATCCAGTTCTATGATAGCCTACATTCATGCTCCCGTTGTATAAAAATGAAGCCAAAATATCCCAGATACGAGCGCTCTTCTTCTCTATGCTCATCTTGTCCATTTAGAGTCAGAGTCTGGCAGTAGTGACCAGGCAGTGGAGCCTCCGTATCAAGTTCCCGCCCATACACCCACCCACCCAATCGCGAGCAGGGCTCAGTTGTCAATCATGATGTTTCATCCCGTTCTTGTACTTGTACTTTCAGCTTTTTTTTGGTCCATGTCCTACTTGATATTATTGAGGGGGAGGAGTTTATGACCTATAGTGCAGCCCACCACCAGGGGGCAATCAAGATGTTTTGGCTTCACTTTTAAGGAGCTCTCATGTCTTCCATCTTTATATACAGTCAATGATCTTCACATATTCATTGACAAAAGGTTTAATTTGGCCTTTAATTGCTCATTTAATTTCTGTCACATTTAATCTAAACTGATGCAAAACAAACGTATATTCGAACACACATTTATACATAAACCTCCTTTTTGACAAAATAACAAAACATGAACAAGAATTCTTCCATCAGTTCTGTTTTGTTAAAAAAAATAGCATACAGCCATGTCGAGTGCTTTCCCTCAGTATGAAGGCAAGACTTTGCTTTTCAAATAAAAATCACATTTATACTTGGAAATGGTTAGAGGAAAAGTTGCTTAGCTAAAATGCTTATACCTGTTTAAGTATAAGCATTTATTTAAAAAATGTTTTGTACCTCTTTAGTTTGTATGCTTAAACATGCACTATTACACTTATTTGATCAGTCTGTGACAGTGTTTGTGTGTGTGATCGAGTGGTGCTCATACAGCCGTGCCACGATTTATCTCCAGATGTGCCAGTTTGGGATTTTTCCCCGGTGTGTCATGTTCACAATTGTTTTGGTTTTCTGGTGTTTTCTCACCTCCCTTCTCTTTCTTCTCATCGCCACTCCTGTGAGAGAGAAAAAAAGACCAGGGGTAAATTTGAGTCTTCCATGTTAATGTGGTAGTATTTGTAGTCAGTATTTCTAAAAATTGAGGCATTTTCCGTAAAAACTTTGATGCAAAGAGATGCAAAACCTTTCTTTGTGGCTTTACTGACAAGTCAGAGGTGATTTTCTTTCTGTCCTTACCTCTTTTCACCATCTCAGAAGTTCTTGAAAGCATTAGCTCTCTCTCAGTTAAAGCAGCTAGTATCAAGTCATTCAGGTGCACATTTTCATGTTATGCTATTCTTACTTCTTCTTGAAGAGTTTCTTGAATGAGCTCCTGAAGCCTCCTTTGTCCTGCTTCCGGCTCCTCTCACTGAAGGGGGTGTGGTTATTCTCCTCTGTCCCACCTCTCCACTTTGTCTCGTCCCCCCATGATTGGAACCCGGAGTCCTGGTGGGGTTGAACATAATATATTTACTTCAGTTATAATTTTATTACATTTGGTACCATTTATAGTGTTGCTGTATCCAGAAGACCATGATGGCCATAAATGCAACTGAGAAAAGGATTTTGAATGTTGCTGTCTGTGTCTAAAGCTCAATGTTTTCATTGTGCAGATCAGCGGTTTTGTGGCCTGCCAAGGTGTCCCTGAACAAGATAGTGAACCCCTATCACTCTGTGAAAGAGTGTCAGAAACTGATTTTTTTTTAAAAAAATCAGTGGTACAGACAGGTTTCATGTAGAGAAATATTAATTTGGTCACATCTTTACTGAAACCCACAACGCTGAGCAGCCCATGAAGATCATTGCTCTGTTTGTCAGTATCCACTCTGTTTCCCAGGGGGCTTTGGACCTGACGGGATGGGGTGGGACACCCTTTGCTGCCCTGGCACTCCAGCTTGGCATGGCTGCCCAGTCCCACCCTGTGGAGGTGGTCTGATAGAGGTCCATCATCCAAAATACTCACTGCATTGTCCATCTGAAGTCCATTCAGTGACTATAGACAGCAGAAAAGATGTACATTTTATGTTCATACACATGTAAAAATTATTTGACAATCTTTCTCTCAGTGTACATAAGCACAAACAAGCTCACCTTGCTCTTACGCTGGCTGGCCTGAAGGGGACGATGCTGATTGCCGCGCATCATTACAGATTCATCCGGAGACACGCATCCTCGGTTGGGTAGTTTGCTGTAACCATTTCCCTGGCTTCTACTGTTACCAAAGACATCACGGGTTGTCGACACATTTGCTGCCATTGCATGATGTGACGCTGAGGGCGCTTTGGGGCACTTCACAAAAGCAATGTCAATGGAGGAATCTGATGATGCAGAGGAGCAGCGGTCGAACATGGAGACATCATGAAAGGATCCTCCATCCTCTTCATAGAGGCTCTCCATTCCCGGGGGATCTGGAGGGAGAAGGAACTCTTGGAGGGCATCGGCCAGGGCAGAGCCTGGTTGGACCTGACGGACATCTTCAGGTCTGGAGGGCAGCTGATGCTGGCATGACATGGACCTCTCAGATGCCTCACTCTCTGGAATACTGCCAAGACCTGAAAGCCAAAGGTTGGTTGACTGGTTGACTGACCGGGCCAAAAGCATTTAAATGACATGGGTTGCATGCCTGTTTCTGTGGAATCCCTACATGGGATACACAGTGACATCATCAAACAAATTAAACTGAACAATTGCAAACAGGGCTACAAAGACTAAATATATTACATGGGACAGATACTGTACCTGGGTGCCAAGATTCTGAGTGGCACCCAGTGTTGTTGACATTTGAGTCAGGATTTTAACATTTGCCAGATAATGTCTGATTTCACTGTGTGTTACACCAGGGGTTCTGAACCTTTTGTAACATAAGGCCCATTTCTGAATGTCAGGACCACCTTCCAAAATAAATGAGAAAAAAACTATAACATGACCAAAAAATGCCATGCCACCTACCATGCTACCTGCCATTATGAATCCAAATTTGGGGTCATATTTCCTCACCACACACTTGCGCACTGCATCGAGCATAAGCAAAGCTCTTAATTGGGTGAGTTGGTCCAATTTCAGAAAAAAAATTACAAAACTTGGTTTGCGATGCTGTAGACAATCACTTCATTTGAAGCATACTGATTCTTCCCAAGATCAATCCAATAAAACTCACAGCATTAATGCTGATGCCCAAAGTATAATTTCTAATTCATCCAAAACCACAGACAGAATATCCAATACAATAATCAGAAGCTTTTGTGACCACAGACCTGTCGGTTTGTGGTTCCGTGAGTCTAGGTCAAGGTTGAAGAACGGGAGCTGGGAGGGCCACTCTGTGTCGTAACAATGAATTTCGGGATCCAGGTTCCGATCCCACTCCTGGAAACGATGAGACTGGATCTGCTCCAGGAGACGCTGCTTGCTCTGCTTCACCTGGTTTGCATGTTCTCTGTAAGACGTAAGATGATTCATAGAAGCAAGTTATCAACCTTGTTGAGCTCTGATAAACCAAATTTATGCTACTTGCATGGCAACAAGTAAGTGACAGATAAAGTTAGCCACTAGCTAGTCAAAAATGTGAAAATACTCACAGCATGGAGCTACTGCAAGGGTATGGTGAGCCAATGTTGTTAGCTTGAATCCCACTTTCCACTGTCTTTAACAGCTGTTTCATGGAAGACCTGCAGGAGATACAGACACCTGCTTTACCTTATTTTGTCAGGTTCAAGCAGTTTGAATATGTGTTGTTTTATGGGCTGTAATCCTGACCTTTTCACCTCCTTGCGGTTGTGAAGCAGTAGCTCCTGGTTGCGCTGGAGGAGGTGGTGGTACTGAGCTGTGAACGACCTGAACTGCTGGATGCACACCAGCAGCAGGTAGTAGTCTGGGTGCTCTGCCTCTGTCTGCTTTAGCAGCCCCTGCACACACAGGTATACAGTACAGCAGCAGTAGTAGTACAGTACTTATGTCATACAGTACTTAGTTACTTATTTTTGTTCACACATCTTTGAGCACGTATATTCAGAGTCATCAGCATTAATTATATTAAACATAATTTCTGTTTCCACGCTATGATGGCGTTTGTTTATCGTCTCAATTTTTAATGTTTATTATTAGCTCTTTTTTTAATTTTGTTTTTTGTTTTTTTTCTAAAGTGCATTATATTATTGCAACATGCATGAGATGTAGTTTGAGTTTGAATTGACAGTATATAGCAAAGTTAAACCTTTAAATGGAAATCATCACTTAGGTTTCTTCACTTACCTGCAGCAGCAGCAGGTACTCGGGGATCCTCTGAACTGGCTGAAGGAGCAGATTGTGGAGGGAGGGTTTGGATTCATCGCCCTTTATGTCACACTGATAGAAGCCAACCATGTGGCCGATCACAGCAAAAGGGCAACGCACGTCACCCAATCAGGATGGAAGGACAAAACCAGTTAGTACAGCAGGTATAAGCAATGCAACTTTATTCAGACCACATGCATTCATAACTACATGCTTATGTTGATCTCTGCTATTAGTCTCAGTATATCAGAAACTTTTAAATAACCATACTGCCGGGCCTTTTAGAAATATTCTGCTTTCGCATGTCATGTCATGCGCCTTGTTATGTCATGTTATATTCTCTAATGTTATACAGTATCATTATCCCATATTAGCATGATCCATTCATGTCATATTATAGCCTGTCATATCACTTCCATTTTGTGTTACCTCCAGGAAGGCAGAAGATTTGATGGAGCTGGAGGCAAGCATGGAGACGACTGACAGACATTCCGGAAGTTCTTTCAGGTACGACACATAAAAGTCCAAGAAATCACTCTGTGGTGAGACACAGAGAGATGAGATTGCATGTATGTGTTCACAGCCACACATTTTTTTCTGCTTCCTCTCCTCCCTTCACTGTCAGTCTGTTGTGACTGATTATTTTATTTGATTAATGTATTTTTGAGGGACAATGCAAAAAGCTGTTGTAACAGGTTACAATAAGATGTTACAGAGGTGTTCCATATGGGGTTTCTAGCCAAGGCTAATTTGCAACCTCTGTCCCTGGTTAGGCTTTTCTACTTAAAAGAAAGGAATAATAATAATAATAATAATAATAATAATGTATATAAAGATCATAACATCTTCATTAACAAGAGTCCATTATTTAAGTTAACCAGATAAAATGCCTGTGTTTGGATAGGAAAACAATTTGTCGAACATAAACAAGCTTAATATAAGTTTCCCACTGTATCGCAAGTAAACCATTTACATTTTGCTAATTTAAAGCCATTCAATTCAGGACAGACAGGTTGGTGTTCTAACCAATCAATGCATTTCTTCCCATTGATTCAGAGCCAATTGGCCACACATTAGCTTTAATAGCTTTAATGAGCTTTTTTTTTTACTTCCTTGGAATATGTTTTTTGCCCTTCTGACATTATTGTGGCAAATGTACCTCTTACTTTTGTCTCAGTGGTAGTCCCCTCAAATGGTACACCCACAGGTATTTATATAAAATAACCTTTTTATATAAAAATCATTGCAGAAGCATCACTATTCCTTGTCTCCAGAATACCTGTGGGACACTCAAGTCTTTCAATGAACTGTCATTTTGTCAACTAGAATCTAGCATCATTTTTTGCCGTCCGATATTTTGTACACTGATAACAAGCATCGCTGTTGTCTTTGTAGTGCATCTGTATTGGAGCTCTCGACATGGCTCTTCTGGTATTTGACATTTCATTTAATTTCCATCATGGCTGCCAAAGCAATTCAGATTCATTATACATGGCCAGTCACAAGACCAAACCTTTTGACCCCTCCACATTAACTAGCCTGGAACAGCACTGTGTATTGTCAATGCCAAGAGTTTGATTTAGAAGAGAGTAAATGACTGATCGGGCCAAAAGCATTTAATACAGTTCTTACAGAAATATCAGATATATAGTACATTTCTGGAGATTTAAAGATACAAATGATGCTGATTTAACTCTATGGTCATTTTGGAGGCTGTGGTTTGTGGTGATGGTGTTGTATTGAAATACATTATACCTAAAGATTCCTTTAATATTTTGTGCAGTGGCTAAAATAGGCCGAAAAGGTAGAGAGCAAGCGCAAAGAAGTGAAATCATCTGTTGAGTCTGCACAGTAGTGATCAGGCAGTGGAGCCACAGTATCGAGTTCCTGGTCATACACCCACCCGCTCAATCGAGAGGCTCAACTGTCAATTATGACATTTCACCCCCTTTTTTATAGCATCAAATTAATCATACTAATTAAAAACCAAACTTATCAGAAAAATGAACACTAAAACTTTGAGTTTTTAGGTTGGCTAATCTCCTATCTGCCAACATGGAGGGGGTGGGATTTGTGACCTATACTGCAGCCAGCCACAAGGGAGCGATCAAGATATTGTGGCTTTTAAAGCGCTGTCATGTTGTCCCGCCTTTATTTTACAGTTAATGGTTTAGTATACATCATAGTATCTCCATGGGGGTCTAGTAAACAACTACAACTTGATCCAACAAATTGTTCAAACAAATGGTCATTGACATACAGTAATATACACAGTACTTCATACGAATTACTCTAAGCATTCAAATTATTTATTTGTGGTTTACCTCTTTGCTGGTGAGCCTCATAAAAACATCTCCCATGATGCCTTGCCACTGGCACTTGAGCACACGTTCCTGGAGAGTATGTAGGAGCTCAAGGTGCTGCTGGATCAGAAACCTCAGAGAGCTGGGAAAGGGACTAAAGATAGCGGGACAAGAGGAGAGGGAAAAGATAAATTAGAGATTTCATTCTTTGCTGTATACATATAGAACAAGTGCGGGCATATAATGATAAAATTAAACATGTCCTTCTCCTACTGGAAAATCACTGAAGAAACCAACATGTGAAAATGATTTTAAAGCACATGTTTTTGGAGACATGTTGCGTGTCATGTAATTTTTTCCCCCATCCAAGTAAAAATGTTCTCTTTTTTTCACATTTTGCAATATGCTTGTTGGAATGCATTTAGTTATTACATGAAATCTGGCCAAGCTGTGGAGAACTGAAAAAAAAACAAGGAAGGATACGTTTTAGCTTCTAGAATCGGCTCATATACAGAAGTAATTACAAACATCCCTCATGTTGTACTTTTTTTTTGTAACATACTTAACTTTCCATGGTATTTGACAGACATCTGGGCAGAAGGTAAATCAGGTTAAAACAAATGCAATCAATTACAAATACCACTGAGCCCAGTCCAGCATTTGCACATTTTCACTGGTGCTTTTGGTCATTGGGAACATGTGTGCTGGAACTAAGCAGTGATTATATTAGCAACCTGCATAGAGTCACTGGTGTTAACCTGCTTTCATTTGATTTGTTTATTTCCTGTTCTCCTCTCAAATTAGATCAGAGGCCACTCCTGGCATATAGCCCGAGATATTAACCCTCTGTAGCTCAGCTGTCTTTGTGTATGTTCAGGCTCACCGTTTGTCTTTGAAAGTAAACCCTTCTGATCCATTAAAGGAGATGTTGGCCTTCAGTAACAGAGACAGGTGGGACACATAAACTCTCTCCGACTCCAGCAGCTCCAGAGCCACTCTCTGTCTCTTATCTGCACACACACAGGAGCACAATATAAGCACAATATAAGATAGGTAAGTCATTTGAGGTCTGACATCTGGTGGTGCTCAGTCGGTGAACTGAACCGGGTGCTGGAGCCTGGTGATGACATCCCCTGGCATCCAAGAGCAGCCAATAGTAGAGGGCCAGTTCAGCTCCCAGGATTTTATACTTCAAACACATCACAAAGTGCTTCTTTGGGGGTTTTGTGATATTGGCTTTGGACTGCGTCGTCTATGTTGACCAAAATTCTATTTTTGGTACAGTGGGGTACAGTCTTGAACAATGTTAAAATTAAAAATGCGCTTCTTCTTTTTCTTGCCAAGAGTTAGAGGAGAGGAGTCATGCCACTTTCATATCTGTCCTTTCAATTTAAAGCTGAGAGACAGTTAGCTTAGCTTAGCATAAACACTGAAAATAGCAAGGAAACCAAAAATGTTTTTCTTTTTTAGTGTCCTTGGGAAATAGATTAGTTCAAAGGTAACATATCCACCTACCAGCAGCTCTAAAGTTCACTAATTATCACACTATAACTTGTTTGTTTAATCTTTACAGTGTAATAGTGTAATAGTAGCACTCATAGTTGTTTAAGTGGTAATAGAAGTGCAACAGTATAGTATTATCCTTTGTTGCAGTGACACATATATCTCTTACTGTTTTCAGTCAGGCGGCTGGGTGTCTCTGTGTTGTCTCTACTGTTCCTCCTCTCTTCCCATGTTGGAAATTTGGACGTACAACCTCTCTGACCCTCGTGCTCAGAGATAGAGGCTAAACACGTAACACACACACACACACACACAAATGTGAGGAAATGGGTCAGATAGATAGAGAGATAGAGAGATAGATAGATAGATGAAAGACAGGCAGACAATGACTCACTCTGTGTTGATGTGGAGCTCCTCTGTGGCGATTCGCTGTGTGGCAGACCGGAAAAGAAGTGCTGAATAACACTGAGGTCTGCCTGGCTTGGCACACAGATGTGTTCATCCCCTGATGCCGTTAGCACATCTGCCTTGGAGCTCTTTCTGCTTTTGGACCAATCAGCAGTAAAGGGAGAAGTAAAAGAAGATGAAAACTTATAATATAATATATAATACAATACATATTTGTTTAGGGATATCAAAAGCAGGTCTGAGCAATTTTGCAGTCCACACCTTGCCTCAACAGCACTTTACTGGCATTAGTATGAGGTAAGAATAAACTGTGATGATCTGTCTATACAAATAAAATAAAGATAATCATAAAACGGATGAGAAGTGTGTAAAAAGGGCACATTAATTATAATTTAAATGTATCTTTGTGGATGAAGCTGTATAAGTACAGGACATTATTATGCATATTTCAGGCCTACCTGTGTGGAACAAATACGGCATCTTTGGTGTTTTCTGACTGCAACAGTTCTATCCTCTTCTGCACCTCTCTCTGTCTGCAGGAAACATCCTTTATGTGGAACAATGCCACATTCAGCTCCTCCTGCAAGCAGATTATACCGAGGAACTGCGTTTGCGTCACTGCTGTCAACTGATAAGACTTACAGCGTATATGCTGTATTTTATACTCTGAGCGATCAGGTCAGCTTGGAGGGAAATATAGTGGAAATGAATTGATTTAAAGGAATGTTTCCGTCAGAGCAACTAAGAGCTAAAGCTTTTATAGTTTTATGATGTCAGAATAAATATGGGAAATTTACTTCCAGCATAGGAATCCTTTTAAATAAAACAAGATTTATGATTTATGTAAATGTATCAAAACTAAAAAATACCTTGGCTTTCACATAGAGGTTGCTAGTTGTGTACACCATCTATGGTGTGGTAATCATAATAATATGACACACATACACACACATACACATTTATTATACTGCTGACATGTGTGTATGCTTAACCGAAACAACCTTCCATTAAATTCCACATGTAGTTTTCATTAAAAATGCCTAAAATACAAAAAAAAATATCTGCAGATGCACCATGTGAAAGTAAACGACTCATGATAACACATGATGCTATAGATGAATCGCTCTCTTGTAGGTTGATAAAGTTGGTGCGTTTGTGTCTGTGCAGGTTAAAGTTATAAATACCAAACAGTAAATTCCAGAGATCTTACAAGAACATGTACATGCCTGTCAGTATTTCCTCTACTGTTGAACAGCAGTGTGGCTGTCTGGAGGAGTTGCCTTCCTCTCTAATAAATGAAATTAGTTTACAGCTTCAACAGAGTTCTAGTCAGATGTTCTAAATTATGTTACAGTGGCCTCTCCACCTCACCAAGAACAGACTCTGTGTGTGCGTGTTCACTGTGTAGCATTTCCAGCACCTTAAAAGTGTTGAGGGAGTTCTTGAGGCCCATTATCTTGTCATCCACGTCAGTTTGGTGGGCCTGGAGCTTGTCCTCCAGGCCGTGGTCCCTCTGACGCAGTTCGCACAGCTCTGTCAGGGCAGCATGGAGCCCCTCGCGCAGCTCAGCCACCAGGCCCTGCAACTGTTTGACAAGAAGCAGTGGGAATACATGATGTTTTCAGTAGTGTGTTTTAGCTTCAAATGTTCTAATTTCCCTCTTGTTCTAATGTTTTTTCAGTGTTTCTGCTGTATTTATTATTATAACATTTGTGTTGCCGTAGCACTTAGTTGGGTTTATTTAAAATCCTTTACTTTCTTGTTTTGACTTGTTTTAAGGCCATAACATGTCTACAAAGCTGTACAATGTATGTATGAGTTTACTGAATTCCCCTTTTCTTTTGTGTGAGTCTTGATCATCATCGTGATGCCTCTTGATTTCGGTGTTCTCAGACTTCTATAGAGTGGATTATTTATCTGCCTCCCCTTTCCTTAGCAGTTAGGCTTAGTTTTCATTCATAGCTGATTGAATATATTCGGCTGGGATAACTGAATCAGCTCATGGGAACATAACCTGGGTTAAAGCAGCTCTCTCTCTCTCTCGCCCCAATCTTTCCATATCTCTTCTTGCTCTTGCTCTCTCTCTCAGTCATGTGAAAGGCATCAGACAGCAGACTGAATAGAGCATCTGTCCTTGTTGCTCTCTCCTCTTCCTCCATTCTGATTCTATCAGTGGTGAGCAGTGCTATTGTGCGTCTTTACACATGCAAAAGACGCACTACAGTATTATCATGATTTAATTATATCGGTTTCAAATTTAGCTAATTTTTGCGGTCGTTTCCTTTGAAAAGTTAATAAGAGTGTAATTTAAACGCTAAAATGTTTATACATTGATAAAGACATAATAATGTGAGTAGTAAGTGAAGTTTAGTGGCCTCAGAGAGACCCAATCAGAATTTGAAAACAATAATATTTAATTTTTTGGCAGCATTTGTGAGCTATATTACTTTTTCACAGCAACCTTTTGTGACGGCTGGTGTGGTGAACATGTACTCCAGGCTGAAAGGCCCAAATTTACTGCGGCAATTTAAAAGCTCGAACGGCGCTTTCACCTGAAAAAGACATGCAAACATCTTAACTTAATTTGTTCTCCCTTTTAGCACACAGTTCGTATAATACGTGCAGTTCTGCTTGTCTTTGCCATGAGCTCATCAAATGTCATGAGACCAATCCAAGTAACCACTATCCTCTCACAACACATGCAGACCCTGGACACTGCATTTTCTCTCCCTCTCAGCCTGAGTGTGCACTATTTGTAGCTTTGCTTTATATAAAGTGACACTTGTAACACCTATTTAACTTATAGAAATTGTCACTCTGAACACTGGGGGAAGAGGCCGGCAGTAAATCTTAAACGAGAAATAAATATGAAAACAAGTTGTGGTTGACATGTTTTGTTGATAATATTGAAATAGCTCCATTCCCAACATGCTATGTATTTGTTTTTGGTAAGACACATCACTATGTCCTCTGTCAGAGCACTAGAACATATGTTATTTCAGGTGTAGCTGTAGGTTGCTTGTCTGCAATATTTGCTGTGATATAACTTCCTCATCCTGGTCTGTGTTGAAAGAAATCAAATGAAGTTTATTTGTATGGTCAAAGTCTAAATATCAAAGCGGTAGATGTTGAACTGCAGGAAAGCATACTTATTCTTCTATCCAACGATGTCTAAAGAAAATTAGACACACACTCACATGACGAGAATGACTTTTGGCCATTCTGTGACTTATGACCCTAATGTTTGCTTGAGTTCCTGAGAGGGTCACAGATCATTATGGTCAAGATTTAAGAGTTTTCCCACAAAAAATTGAAATGTAAATGTTTTACGATTGGGGTTGTGAGTTTAGTGAGAGCAGCCGACAGAAAAACTTTTAAAATGTGGACATAAAACATAAAAGTGACAATTTCCTTTTAAATACACCCGATATGAGGTGAAGCCAGAAGGGTACATGATTACCTGAGCAATCTCTAGGTTAGCGTCCTCCAAATTTTCTTCTGTATCTAAATGAAAGACAAAACAAATAGAAAACTCTTGATTTCATTACATCCTAACTTCATATTGTCATAATCAGACACTTCTACTATGAACAATGCACTTTTCTGTTGTCGCAAGAAAACCTAATCCACTTATTTACTTTTTTCCTACTTCTCAAATGTAACCTGTTGATCCATATTACAAAGTGCAGTGTAAAGGCTGGTAAACGCTGATAATGCAGTGGACTGTAAAGGATGTAGGCTCTTGCTTTTCAACTCACGGCTCTTGGTCCATAAACCTTCTCAATTCGAGGAACATGTACTTTAAATTCGACCAAAAACACTGTGAATCATATTAACTATAGACACAAACTTAAACATATTCTCTTTGGAGTGGCCAATATTACAGCGAGGTCTTAACATCTGCACTGAACTGCCTTGTCAACCACAACATCGTACATGTCCAAAAGCTTATTCCATCGTTACAAAACTTTGATATTCTGTATTATACACCATTTATGTTTATGTGTATGTGTCATTTTTATGTCCTGTCATTCTGTAAATGTCCTATGACACGTGGTAACTGTAGGGACCTCATTTAAAAATGTTCTTAGATTTACACTTAAACTTAGTTTTAAGGCCAGTTCCTGCAGTGTGCTAACATTCCATTCATAAAAGAGCAATAAAAACTTATAGCTTAAACAGGTTCTATGAATCCCATTTTTAACTTATAACCTGTGATCTATAAATCTCAAATAAACTTAAATGGTGGCACCTGTCAGCACAAATGAGGGTTTAGTCAGTAATAGCCATGAAGATGAGATCACAGCGATGGTAGAGGAGACTGAAGCCAGGCAACAGGTATTATTCAGTGGATTTAGTGGGTTTAGTCTGTCGCCGCTGCAGTGAACGAGGTGGGGCAGAAAGACACAACTTACTGTGGCTAATATTAAAAAGAAATGGTCTGCCAATTAATTCCTCACACTTTTAATTGATTCTTCCTATCACGTTGTTCTTACCACATGCTTGGACACATACACGTCACAAACTGCAACACCCCGACATAACCAGCATGAAAATCACTTAAATCAAGTCTAGACTTTGCTTAGAGATAAAATCATTTCCACATACAAATAAGGTTTTTATAAATAACTACTTTGATGAAGTTTTCTGCTTAAAGGTCATACTTGAGATCAAAATAGATTTTTAAGTCCATTTTATAAATGGGGCTGTATTCTGTAAGTCTCCAATTGGTTGCAAATGGAGCAGCTCCAGGAAGAGTCTCCAGACAGAATCACATATTCATTTCTGATTTCTAGCTGCTGGGGAGTTTTGAGTGACTGTTTTTCAGGTTTACAAAAAGATTTAACTGTTGGAGGAACATGCAGCACAAGGAAATCCAGATTTATGCTGATTTTCTTTTAAATGCAGCACAGTTCGTGACAGTTAACTGGTTGTATGAAAGCACAATACGTCTGGTGTGGAAATGTGGAAATTAAGGTTGATGCTGCTGTCAACATTGCAGAGGGTCATCTGAAAGATGTACTTAACATATATTATCATGCATAATTGACAAAGCAAGCAGGCACAATGTACCCCATGTGTACTGCGTAAGATTTAATAACCGTGTCCAACAACAAAGTCTTTGTTTGCAGGATATACCTATGACATATTTCCACTTGGCTTTGTGCTAATTGGCCTCAGCTGTTACAGGCGTCAAGATGTCAGTGTTAAGCTAGAGTGATCAGAGTGACCTCAAGCTTAAATGCAAAATGACCATTGGAAAACCAAAAAGATGTGCTTCTGTGATTGGAGCACTGATAGGAAAACAGAGAGAAAAACACACAAATGTTCCTCACAGTTCCTACAAGTACGAGCTTCACTTAAATTAATTTAGCAACAACATTACAGCTAAAAGTAAAAAATTAAACAATGTAAAGCACACTGTAACAGAACACCAATGTGATGAAAAGTTTCTGCCTGATTCATTTTCAGCAGTCAGGCTCTCTTTTTGTTTGGCCTTTTTAAACACACTGTTCATTGATTTCTCCTGGAATGATGAAATTCAACATTTCATTGCAGGGTAATTTGTTTCCTACTGGAGATAGACTGATACATCAGCTGGGCCGATATAATTGATCGATATTAGCCAATTGCAAATATATCGGTGTCAGCCGAGTGACGAGTAATCGCAGTATAGAAATAGTAAACCATTTGGTCCACTGACGAGATTAAATGTCCTGCTTCGTACAAATCTTATTAAAAAACGAAATAAATAAATAATGGATCCTCATGAAAAATTCTTGTGTTTAAGTTTTTATTGTTATTTGTATTGTTATTGTATTTTTGTCACTCTGAAAAATTAATATTGGCATCGGCTGCCAAAATTCAGTATCAGTCAAGATTTTCTGCTGGATGTTTAGCTCTGCTGCTCCATCCATGCAAGTGAAAAGATATTTTTTAATGCTCTTTGCAGAGGCAAGAGGAGAGCAGAGGTAGCTTGTTGAATGAGGGACAATTGGTTTTTTTGGTCTTAAAATTCATTAAACAAAATTTGAAAAGCGACTGTGAACCTCAAATGCGATGATTTGCTTCTTTTTTTAAAAAACATTATATATTGAACGTCTCTTGATCTCGGGCTGTTTGTCAGACAAATCAAACAATTTGAAGACGTCACCTTTGAGACTGGAAAGGTGTGATGGTCATTTTTTGATCTTAGTGGTAATTTTACAAACGAAACAATTCATTGTTTGTCTTACTCAAAGAAACAATGAACAACTGAATCCATAATTACCATAACTGTTGGTTGTAGCCAGCACAAAGCAGAACCTTAGTCTCCACAGCATCTGTTCAAAAGTTTTTTAACACGTGTTTTACCTTCTGACACACCTTCCATCTTGTCTTCTGTTTCTGTTTTGCCATTCTCCATGTTTCGGTATCCTGCCAGGTCTGGTCCAATCTAGTTCACAACTGTCCAGTTCTGAAGTGCTTAGCAAGCTCAAGATGACTTCAGTCCGCTCCCCTGCCTTCTTCTTTTCCTCTGAACAACCCAAGGGCTATCTGTAATCACTCACTTTCTCTCCTCCAAAGCATGTGAGTCCTATGATTTCACTATTGAACAATAAGGCCCTTGTCTTCAGAGAGTAGACGGACAAACGGGAAAGATCAGGAGAGAGAGAGACATTTGTTCATCATACAGCCACTTACTGTAGCTAAGTCATTATATTTAAGGAGTCGTGACTGGCTATTCATGGCGATGATTTTCACAACAGCACCAATCGGTGTCAGCTTGACACGGAAAGCCAGTTATTGCAGAGTGTAAATGGAAGCTAGCTGATACTGGTCCTCTGTCGTGGAGAATTTCAAAGTCAATAAAGTGTCATAAAAAGAATGTTTGCCGCAGCAGTATCAAGTGTAGATTGAGAGTGTGTTGTTTGAAGTGCGTGTGCCACTAGGACACATGAATTTCATGTGTTTAGCGTGTTTCTTTCCTACTCCTTTACCATATTCTGCAAGAAGCTGTAAACACAACACTTACAGTAAATATTATCGCCCTGTGAGGTTATTTTGGAGAACATGTCGGCGAACAGTTGTTTATTGACACATCCAGCGGACACAGCACAACATTGTGGCCCCCACCAACTCCTGAGACAAATATCTAGGTCCATTGCTCCATTGTGTTCACCAGCTATAACTGTGTCTGCTGCAGGTGCTAGGTGCAAGGAGATTCATGGATCTGTTTCATTGAAATGTGCCTTGTTTCATATTTCCTGGATGTCATAATCAGTCGAAGCAGGTTTTTAGTGCCTTTTATGGCTCATAATGTTATCATGGCAACCATTTAACTTAGATGTGTTAAATTAACATGGTCATCCTGTAAGGAATGGGTACTCCATGCCCTTCTTCTACACAGGAACTTCTCCTATAGTATGGGACCAAAAGGTTTAAGGAACCCCTGGCTCAGCGGCATACGCTGCCTCTTTATTTCAGATAGAGTAGAAAAAAGCTGTGAAAACTTAAGAAGCAAAGCCTCAGACTGTGCAGTCTGTTGTGCAAGGAGACAATGCCTCTTCTTATCTCTTCTGTTTCTTATGTAGACTTGTCCATTGGCCTATACACTAGGCCTACATGTATTTTCCTGACACATGGCTTACAGCACAAAATATAATAAGCAAGCTGTTGTATCCTGGGTTCTTGATCCAAGTCTAATATGATTAGTTAGACCTATGAGGATCACGATGGTAGAAAGGTCAGAACTCTGTCCGTTCTTTTTCATAGCAGAAGACAGCGTTTCAGTGGAACAGTTTAACTGCTTTATCCACCTTATTCTCGGGAGTGCTACGGTAGAAATGATTATGTGTGTAACTTTCAGTGCGATAGGGGATTTAGCAGTAAACTTGTTAGTCCTAGTGGCTAACCATGGTGGCTGGCGGACGGTCCTTTCTGAAGTAATTTGCCCACATTTTAGCAACATATTTAACAGATATTTAACTGAAGTAACAGTCATTTTCTAAAATGTCCATGTGGAGCTCTGGTACTTGTGCTATTTGCGGTTGTACTAACAGCCAGACAAAGTTAAGCTAAATTTGTGGCTTCAACAACAGTGTTTTGAACATGCACCCAAAACAAAAAGAGATGTGACCAACGGTACCATCGCTTACCTACAGACGAGGAATCTAAAAGGAACTGACTGAAAAACCTAAACTTAAAGAGACCACCCAATGCCGTATGAGTGCTCATTTCATTTTGTCAACAAAAAGCCAATACAGGAAGCCCCACATCCAAATTTGTGGTTGGGCTACGTCTAACTGTCAACTGACAAAACACATTTAAAAAAGTTAATAACAATATCAAGCAAGATTACTCAGCAAGATTACCCTGCCCTGCAACACATGTCGGCCCTCAAGGGTAAAATTGTTGTGGGCCCCAGATGTGATTTTTGTGGGTTCGCCCCTGCCCACAGTAAACCCACACTTTCCCACTGTAGGCCCACACAGGCATGTGTGCTGGGTATATGTTTACAGCAATCAGATTAATTGCTTCACATTGCCAAAACTATTGTGACAATCAGTGGTATTCCCCATCTGGGATATCGTTTCAAAATGGATGTTTGATAGATGAACAATTAATTTAAAAAAAAAATTATTTATGTCGGTTTTGTTATGGTGCCTGCATAATGATTAGGACTCATAATGAGGATGTTGAGTGTTACGTGTGAGAGCTGTCACTGGCTTTATTTCCAGACTTTCCATATACAGTATGTGTTTGGATCTATAATTGACTCTTGATATTAAAGGTCCCATATCTTAACACTTACACTTATAACTGTACCGTTTATGTGTGTCTATTAAACACTTCTGTAATTGTGTTAACAAGAAAAAATATATTGATTTGATTTTCTGTCATTTCGCTGAGTGCCTCCGTCTGTTCCTGCCAAACACGGTCGGATTTGGACGCTAAATGGAAGTAACCTTCATGAGCAAACATTCTGACTTTACTTACAGGAGCACACAGTCAAGTTTGTTTTTATACATCACGACTTTTGCATGGAAAGTGGCGTACACTTCTTTCGGACCCTGTTTTGTGTGTATACAATAAATGAGACCCCAGGTTCTAAACAGTGAAATCAAAATTAACTTTTTCTGGGCTTTTCATAAATGTAAGAAACAATTTGGGGGGGATCTGCAAGTGTGTGTCGACGCATGGTTTGTCAATTGGCATCCACATGAATGCCAGGATCCAGGGTTTCCCAGCAGAATATTGCACCGTACAGCGAGATGGTCAATGTTATTCATTTCAACTGTCAGTGGTTTAAATGTTGTGGCTGATATAACAAAATAAATAAATATAAATTTAAAAAAATATCTGTCAATGTTAATAGAATCTAAGGTATTAACTCATCCACAGAACGTGACCTCCATCACTGAAGGCTGCATCCTTGATGTCGTCCTATTTTCAAGAATAACGACTACATCCAGTAAGAAAGGTAACCTGCCATGTAGCCAATCACAAGCTGGTGATGATGTGCGAGTCCCTTCTGGGAAGTTAAGTACTTAAGTACAAACAGCATTTTTCTTGTCTTTTACTGTTCACTCAGCATAGTCATTGAATGGTGATCTGGTAATAAACGTCTAATAAACGGGTTTTCCTACACTTATTCGCCTGCAGGCAAAACTCGGGGACACACATTATTTTCTTTCCCCAAAGACAGTTCGCCTAGTCCCGCCCTACTGTGCTTTGATTGGCTAGTACTACTGCATTGTGATTGGCTAGTATTCGTTGTCCTGCCAGAAGGCTTTAGCTTTTGTTTTTTGGCTTAAAACCATTGACAGTGTATACATCTTTATTTATGTCAATGCTTCAAACTCTTTAACAGACACAAAAGTAAGGCGTAAAATTTGCTGCTGCTTCTCTGACAATACATCATGTCTTCTAAACGCCACGCGCACACTTTAGGTTGTCATTACTGCTTTTACATACTAGAATGTGATGTACCACGTTATTGAAAGCTTTCTGGTTGGAAGCCTTCCAGAGGTTAGGTGATGTTACATTCTCACACACATTTAACACATCTGTCCCATCCACCATCTTTGACATAACCTCCGTATTTCCGGTCCGGTGCTCGTCACGTCACGGAAGTTAGCTCTTGTCGCGTAGAGTTGAGCCCAAGAGAGCTCAGCTGACCGGAGGCTCCAATTAAGTTTCAGCTACTGCTGTTGTTGTGGTGGTCAGGTCTGTCAGGTTAGCCTGCGATGCAGTAGACGACTCAAAATGGAGCGATACGAGTCGGACACGGAGGGATACGAGCAGGAGACACCGCTGCTTCAGCGAGGACACGGAGACAAAGCCCAAAGAGGTGAAAGAAAAATCTCTCCCATGTAACTAACTAGAGCTAACGTTAGCTAACAATAACGCTGTCACCTAATTTAAATATTAATCAAAAGGCTTTTAGCAGCATTCTCCACGCCTGTCTGCTTTTAGGAGTTACAATTGCTGACATTTTAAATAACCTGAGTCACGAGTTCAGGGGACCATCTGCCAAACCTATATCATAAGACCGGTCTACCTGAGATATGAGCAGGGTTCCCACCGGTCATGGAATTTCTGGAATATCATTTATTTTTAAATTTTATTTTATTTTAGTTCATTTTATTTTATTTTAAAAAGTCTATTCCAGACATGGACAATCAAGGAAATTGTTCATTTTTTTGGCCAAGTCATGGAATATCATGGAAGTTTGTTTTTTAGCATGTTTAAATTTTAGTTGCCATTTATCAAAATGTAATAGTTTCCATTCAGTGTTATTCTTTATCGGTTATTTCACGCGTGTCCTGTATTGCGTGCAGTGGTTGTCGTGGTTACTTGATTTTTCATCGCCCACTTTTAACCTTGCCGCTCGTCAACAACTGATAATCACTAAAGTCAATGCAGTCTGCTGTACCTACTAACGAAAGCAAACATGCCAGGAAAATGTAAGTTTCAAGAGTTTTGGCTACGAAATGATGACTTCAAAGACCGGGTGTTAAGAATAGACGACAGAAAAGCAAAATGTAAAGTTTGTAAAACTACTATCGATTTATCAAATATGGGAGAGGGAGCCCTTTGCAGCCACGCAAATGGTAAGAAGCATGTTGCTAATGAAATAATAAACAAATATGACGTAAAAGATTAGAAAGTTGAAAAGATATGGTATTCAACCTCAGTTGTTGCTTCATTGCAAATTAGTTCATGTAATGGGCTATAAATTACTGTAATACAAGAGTTTTTACCATTAATCTAATTTTCTCAGGCCTCGTGCTTATGGCCGAATCACAGCCAGGCTACAGTGAAAACTTAAGTTTTGTATTGAAAGTTTACAAATTGATTTTGGTTTTGTGTCTGCTCAGCACAAAGGTGGCCTATTTTTTCGTTCATTATAGGTCATGGAGATTCAGCTTTTTAGTCAGTGAAAGTCAGGGTCGATGACAGTGGTGTCGTCGGCAGACTTTATTATAGAGTTCTCTCCATCTCTGGGATTGCAGTCATGGGTGTTCAATGTGAAGAGGAGGGAAGCACACAGCCCTGGGGGGGCTCAGCTGTACAACAACAGAGTGGAGGAGGTGTGACTGCCAATCCAAACTGTTTTTGAGGTTTTTTAATTTTTCCAATTGGCTTCATGGGGGAATGCTGAGCTTAAATCCACAAAAAGCATTCTGACGTAGGTGTTGTTATTTTCAAGGTGAAGACTGTGTGGAGGGTACTGGTGAGGGTCCAGGCTGGCTGGGATGTTATCTTTCATGTGCTGGAGAACTAGTTTCTCAAAGCTCTTCATTAAAATGGGGGTGAGTGCAACCGGGCGGTAGTTGTTTTTTACTAGACATCACACACTTTTATGGGTACAGGGGTGATTGTGGCTGTCTTGCAGCAGGTGGGATCAGTCACCTGTGAGAGTGATATGTTAAAAATGTCAGTAATAACATGAGCTAGCTGACTGGCACATGCTTTTAGTACACGGTCGGTCAGGGATGTTGACAGGCCCAGTCACTTTTCTGATATTCACCCTCAACAGGATTTTTCTCACATCGTCTGTGGATACTGAGGGTGGCTGGTCCTCTGGTGTGCCATTGTCTTTTATGTAAAGGCCAAGAGTTCTAATCTAGTAGCAGTAGTTTTCATAATGACAGTCATATACTTTATGCAAAAATCCAGAGACTTGTTATGTGGCAAAAAGTTTAGTTATGTCAATAAACGAGACAAGAAAATAAGATGCATACATTAAGTATTGAAACAACTACTTCCACTGATTGCCAGGAAATTATTATTGACTTTGGTAACTTTAGTGATTAACTTGATTAAAAGATAAGAATGCACAATATTTATGGCACTGATAAATTATTGGCCCAATGATGGGAATTTTTTTAATTATTGATTATCAGCTGATGATAAAATTATGGCTGATAAATAGGGTGATAATACAACACCAAAATGCTTTCATAAATGATTTCATTAACAAGCACAGCATCTACACACTCCGATACAGTAGCTGGCAGTATACATCTTTAAAGATGGTTTGCGATCTGCTAATACACACTGAGAAGAAGTGCAGCACACTGTCGTGCTCATGACATCAAACTTGCTGCACCTGGTTAAAACCACGTAGTGTAGACTAGAGAGCCAAACATGTTGTTGCTGATTCTTTATTTACAGTTTTACAGATAACGTAATTTGCAATATGTCAATCAAGTTAATATGTTAAACATTTGCACTTTAAAGCATTAATTTGCTCATTGTTATGGTTTCTTAATCAACACTACTAATTAATACTATGTTCTTTCTTCTTTTTAGGCTGTTGAATAGAATGAGTAAGAAATCTGAAGATAAAAAGTTTCGCTCTATAGGAACTCTTGATGTTAATTTGCTTTTGCTTAGGTATTGATGATTATTAAACAATTAATCTAATGATTGATAAAATTGAAGATGGATGAATCATAGTTGTAGCCCAACAGAAGTTACACTGAGAGTAAACAAGACAAAAACAATGGTGTGCGGGGGGTGGGCTGGGGATTAATGGGTTAAAGCGTTTAGTTGCATCACTCACTACTCTCCTTATAACCTGTATAATCTAATTTTAACATAGGCTACCGCAGTCCATCGCCTGGTCCATAAGTTCCATAAGTCATCACAGACAAGAGGAGGTGGTTCACGTCAGTGTTGTTCTCAGGGGACTCAGATGAGCGGAGTGGACTGAAATTAGGGAGACTTCCTGCAGAGCTCGAAACATAACAGTATTGCAGATCCAGACCCGTCCTGGCTGAGTGAATCACGGAAACTTTTGCTGTAGCGCAAAACAGCAGACTTGGATTTGCATAGCCTGACTGAGTGAATCTGGGTAACTTCCTCCAGAGCGCGAAACATTACAGCAGACTCAAATTGCTGATACTGACGGAGTGGGTTAGAGGGTTCCACAGCACGAAAATGCAATGTTTCATTTCTTAAATTAAAATTACAAACGCAGTAGGGTTTCTACGCTCTCTGTGATACTGAATCAAGTGACTCAAGTTACTCGTAAACCCGGATCTGTTTAGTGATTAACTCAGAAGTCTGAGAGTCTGTATACTGAGTACTAGTTAATCAATCGCGAACGGCCTTCTCTGGGACAAATAAAAAAATATATATATAAAATGTTAAAATGGGTCTTGAAATGGGTCAAATATACTTCGGCATATGTTATAATAAGTGGATGGCCTGCCCAAGTAACTTCTATGTCTAAGAAACGGAGAGAGACACGCGCAGCTCCAAAAGTAGAAAATTTTATCCTCTTGTTGTCCTCTCAAACAAAGAAAGCCTGCTTATGTTTACCTTGCTTCGTAGTATGCCCCTCAGGTGTTAAAGTGTTTTTTTTAAGCTACAGATCCAGTTTGAGGTTAAAATGGCAAACAAAAAATTTCCATGTTTTATTTTTTGTATTTTTTCTCTGTAAAGTTGCAGAAGAGTTAAATATACTCATGCTTGCCCATTAAATGTCGCCTTCATCACTCATCTCTGAGAATATGACCTAATCCAGTTTAATATTGTGTAATACAACTGTAATACCACAACAAACATGCAGTATCATCTGTCAAACAGGTCTGATCACTGTTATTTCTCTCTCCTTCACCCTGTAGCCCCAGCATGCTGTTCATCACGCTATGGCCTGGCGCTGCTCTCCTGTTTTGGCTTCTTCGTGGTCTACTCCTTGCGGGTGAACCTTAGTGTGGCCATGGTGGACATGCTTAACAACACCCACCAATCCAGCAGCAACCACAGCGGCCCAGTGTGTCCTGCTCATGCCAACCCTGCACGGCCGAAACACAACCACACGGTGAGCGAGAATGTGACCACAGCCGAGTAAGAGAAATGACTAAAAACTGGTCGAATTGTTCCAACCATGCTGAAACAGTTGCCAGTTGAATTTAAGTGGCACCAAGTCAAATTAGCACCTCTAAACTACATACAAGTATGATGCTTGAAAAGACTCTCTCTCCAACCCCTCGAGCTAGAATTAAATCAACTCAAACTATTAGCAATGAGTAGTGCAAATTACCATAGCTAAAACAACAAAAGTCAGTTAATCATTTTCCCAAATAGTTAGGCTATAATTTCACTCCTCGTTGTGTGCTCCTTGGTGGAGATTTTGACCACCAGACCGACAAACTTGTTGATTTCCCCTTTAAAATCAATGGTTAGTGCTGCAGCCATGTTCTTTTTATATTTGTTTGCTGATCATGATAAAAAACATGTCAGGATTATAGGAATAAGGAGACTGGAGCAGGTTTTCAGTCTTGGGGGAAAAAAAAATTTACTTGCAGCAAACAGCATTCTGGACTGATGCACAAATGTACATACTCCTAATGTATGATATGGCAACATCATAAATGGTTTTACAACATATAAAGTGAGCCACCATGTTTAGGGTTTATAGCAATATGATCCCTGTTGACACACTATAATATCAATAGCTGAGTATATAAAATTCAACCCTCCCACATTGATCATGAACAAAACGGTTCTACAGTCATCCAGAAGTGCTCTAGCATTTATGTAAGAGCAAGTTTGCAAAGATGCTGTTATTTTGTTTGGCTAGCTTACCGCATGCTACAATTGATGAGCTGTGCTGATGGCCACTTCTCTACAGACATGACGTAAAAAGGCTAGGACACGATCCACAACCAAAATCTTGTCTATACTTACTGCACTTAAGTGTATGTTACTGCATGTGTGTAAGGCTTCATAATATTTGATCTAGCTCAATTTCTAGTATTCTCAAATGTTCTCAATCCCTCCCGTCACAGGCCAGTGTGTACGACTGGGACTCTGAGACCCAGGGCTGGATCTTGGGCGCCTTCTTCTACGGCTACATCCTGACACAGATCCCTGGGGGCTACCTGGCCAGCCGCTGTGGACCCAAGTGGCTGTTGGGCTTTGGAATCCTAGGAACTGTAGTTTTTACACTGCTCACCCCTGTGGCTGCTGACTTGGGTGCAAGCTACCTCATTGCTGTCAGGGTGCTAGAAGGGATAGGAGAGGTAGGGGATCAGGTTGTAGAGATACTAAGTAGAGTTGAAATTATTCTTGCAGAACTGCTGTTGGTACCATAAGCACCGGCTGTACTGCAGCCAAATATAACATTTGCATTTCCCATAATGAAGTAAGCGTTAATAATGAAATGTTGATGGCACAGACAGCCAGACAAACCACACTCCTGTTGATGATCATTTTGTGTTTGTCTTCAGGGAGTCACATATCCTGCCATGTACACCATGTGGGCATTGTGGGCTCCACCGCTGGAGAGGAGCCGACTGCTCACAATTTCCTACATTGGTAAGACTCACAGACACAAGGATACAATGTCAACGCAAAGAAAAATGACCGCCAACCTAATGAACTTGATTCAAAATACCCCAAACAGTGCAAAACTGTAGAATATTTCTTTTAATCAGTTGAAATTTGGGTAACACTTTATTAGAGCCCATATATACATGTATACAGCGCAATTACTCTGGAATTACGGTGTAATCTTTTATAATAAAGGTGTACCACTACAGTACATACCAATACATATATGTAGGTACTAGGGAACAATATATAAAGTTATGGAATAAGGGGGTAACAGTTAAAGATCTTACTAAGAACTTATACTGTATTTTTTAAGTACTGGGTGCCTATTTTATTACGATAGGGTGTGTATGTATGACCTACTGAGCAATAATCCAGATGTTTGGAAGGAATATATTTATTTTTTTTTACCACTGGGTACTTATTTTATTACTAGTAGCTCTACAGTATGTCCATAAAACTGAGCAAAAATCTTTGTGGAAAACGGAGTGATGACTTCTACATCACTTATATCTGATTTCAAAATGACCTTATTACCAACAAAAAGGCATACTACATTTATGATTTATAATTTTGTGGAACTTAAAATAATTACGGGCTACATCTGTGCATTTGGAACAAAGGTCCAGGGGACAGTATACTGTCATGGATGCTGTGTGTCTTAGCTGTCGTTCACCTCACCATTTACTGCCTCCTGCCTGCCATCAGCTGACAGGATTGACCCACCCTTGATGTCACTGACCTGTGTAACCATATGTTGATGTATCCCAGCTGTAATTTCAATCAGCTTGTGTTATTACTTCATTACGCCTTTACGACGGTCAGTTTGTGGACAAACTCCTTACTCCTTATTTTAGTGAGTAGTTAATGTGTGTTATGAATTTCATATGCAGTGATTTAAAGTTTGTATTGTGTGTTAAACCTAGAGCACAGTGCTTTATTGATGTAATATTCATAGAATAACTGGATTAGAAAATAGAAAATATGGTTTCACATTATAAACTGGATGACCTATAGCTAGTGAACAGCTACCACACCCTGAATATATTCTCCTTAATTGTTGCAGTTACATTGTGGTTACAATGGTTAACAGTGGTTACATTCACAAAGTCATCATAATGTTGAAAGCCCCTGGCAGTTGTATTTGGCGAACATTACAGCTCCTCAATATTCAAACTTACTTTTTTTTTTTTTTTGGCTCTGACTTCCTCATAGCTTGCTTTCATACCAGGAAATAAAAACAAATACAGAAAAAACACATGGTTAATATACTCTTCTGACAACAAATTAATTTAGTTTGTTCTTGCATGTTTTGAGGGAAAGCAAACTGTTCTGATATCATTCTCTGTAGTTGTAGAGTAAGTTAGATATACAGTACCAGTCAAAAGTTTGGACACACCTTCTCATTCAATGGTTTTTCTTTATTTAAAAAAATTTTTTTTTCTACATTGTAGATTGATATTGAAGACATCAAAACTATGAAGGAACACATATGGAATTATGTAGTAAACAAAAAAGTGTTAAACAAACCAGAA
>JBBPCS010016520.1:0-27076 GCA_037974645.1 Hollardia meadi | reverse complement strand
GTGATATCCATGGGTTCCAGACTTCAGGCTGTCATTGACTGCAAAGGATTTTCATTCAAATATTAAAAACAATCCTTGTATTTATAATTATGTTAGTTTGTCCAATTATTTCTGAGCCTCTGAAAATGAAGGACTATGCATAAAAATGGCTGTAATTCCTAAATGGTTAATGCGATATTTCTGTTCAACCCCTTGAATTAAAGCGGAACGTCTACACTTCAACCAAATCCTGATTGTTTCGTTTCAAATCCATTGTGGCGGTGTACAGGGGCAAAATTACAAAAAAATTACAAATATTTATGGACCTAATTGTACGTCCAAAAGTATTTATTCACAAACAACAACAAAATGGAAAACACACAATAACTAACCTAAAATGTATATACAGGTATATACAAGCGGGTGTTTGTATGTGCGTGCGTGCATGCGTGTGTATGTGTGTATGTGAAAGAGCACAGGTGGCTGGTTGAAAGGCTGCAGGGCCTGAAACAAAGACAAAATGGCCGACAGGTGAGAGGGAAGGCCACGTGTGTGTGCTAAAGTATGTGGGACAGTATGTGTGTGAGATCGTGGTGTCAGGTTACTAGAAAGGATAGTTAGTTGCAAGACCCTGAGTGTCTGTGTGAAGCTAACTAACCTCGACTTCAAAGTGTAGCCAAGCCACCTATTAATAACCTGACTACCGTCACAATACAGTTCACAATGAAAACCAGAAACATTCAATGCATGTACATGTTTGTTACGGTTAACCCAGTTGAGCAGTGTTGTGCTTAGCCGTGCTGTGCTATGCTGTATGCTAGGCCCAGGTAAACGTTACCAGTCCTTGGAAAGAAAGAGATGTCTTCTTGTCTGGTGATTCCGTGAGGAGGTGAACGAGGCTGGAAGAGTTGCAATTCCGGTGAAGAAATCAGCCGTTGCTGTGAAAGTCTTGATGGTGCAGAGTGGAGGAAACAGGTCGCTCCTTGTAGAGTTAGCAGCTCGGAGCTAACTTCCTTTCTGACTCCCGTTGGTTGAACTGTTAGCCTGCAGGTTTTGTTCCTGACTGCTGGCTAAGCAGACTTGAGCTTGTTTGTCCTCAGCAGTCTCCTGTGGCTGCCATGAGGAGAAGTTCTGTGTCTGCCGTTGCAGGACACGGGGGAGGGGAGGGGAGAGGAGCTGGAGCTCAGAAGCTCTCAGTCCTTTGGAATTCCAGGAGAAAGAGAATGAAGACAAAGGGCAGGTCGGTTTTGTCTCCTTTGTGCCGTCCCAAATCCTATTGACCCATGATAGCTGTAGGCTCACTCAATGGGCAGGTTTGGCACCAACCTGTGAAAAAAGGGGTTGGGGTAGCCAGGGCCAAAGGCTCCCCTTGTCCACAGGACAATAGACCATGCAGTGTCACAAAGTTCAGTTTGATTCACACCATAAAATATTTTCAGTTATGTATCCCAACACACCTGAAGTCACTTTCACCCAGCAGTGCTAAATAATGCATATAATTTACAATATTTTAGTCAATGGTGGGTAGTAACGAGCTACATTTCTCCGTTAGCATAATTGAGTAATTTTTTTAGTAACATGTACTTTTCGGAGTAGTTTTAATGCAGCGTTCTTTTATTCTTCCTTGAGTAGATTTTTTACAGAAAAATCATTTTCTTTAATCTGTTACATTTGGATACATTCATCGTGCTACTCTTCATGCACATTCCGTTAAGAGGCAGGTGGTCAGCTGGTCCCAGATCTGCTGGCGCTCTGTTATCCTACCGCAGCCAAGCCTCCACATGAATCTGTTCAAAGCAGCATATTGCCTGAAGGTAGAGATGTCTTGCGGGCTCCAGTTGTGAAGTCAGTAGGACATTAGAGAACTGTGCTGAGCTGACAGTACTAAGTGTGTCTGTCATGCTCAAAATTTTGATAATATACATACAAAGTATACAGTGTGAAACCACTCCTCCTTTCTGTCGTAATGTAAATATTGAAGCTAACGGTGTGTGGGCGCTGTGCAGTGTGCATTTAACTAGTCACACTCTTAAGTGTAGTCTGATGAAGAGAAAAAATACATAGCCTACTAAGCTACTTTTGTTTAATGTCCATCCATCCATTATCTTCCGCTTATCCAAGATCGGGTCAAGGTCTCATTCTTTTGGTCACTACCCAAAGCTCATAGCCATAGGTGAGGGTTGGAACGTAGATCGACTGGTAAATCGAGAGCTTTGCCTTCAGGCTCAGCTCTCTCTTCACCACAAGGTGTCCATCTCACGCTCCATTTTTCCATCACATGTGAACAAGACCCTGAGATATTTAAACTCCCTCACTTGGGGCAGCAACTCACCCCCAATCCAGAGGGAGCAATCCACCATTGGCATCAGACTTGGAGGTGCTGATTCTGATCCCAGCCGCTTCACATTCATCTGCAAAAAGCAGAGATGCAATTCTGAGGCACCCAACCCGGACACTCTCTTCACCCTGGCTGCGCCTTGAGATCCTGTCCATGAATAACACAAACAGGATCAGAGACAGAGTCCAACACCAACTGAGAACGTGTTCGACTTTATATTGAGAATGCGAACACAGCTCTCACTTTGGTCATATAGGACCAAATGGCACGTAGTAACAACCCCATTACCCCATATTCCCACAGTGTCCCCCACATGACTCCCTGAGGGAGACTCCCGTGATGCCCCCAGCAAACCTGCAACGGTAAAGAGCTGATTCATTTTTCCACGGCCAGGGCAGAATCTGCATTGCTCCTCCTGAATCCAGGGTTGAACAACCAACCTTTGGAGCCTCCTTTCCAGCACCCTGGAATAAACTTTCCTGGGAGGCTGAGCAGTGTGATACCCCAGTAACTGGAGCACACTCTCACACCACCCTAGTCTGCCACTCCATAGGTACTGTGTACCTCCTCCATGTGACAGCCAAGAGGCGTGTCAGCCAAGACAGCCCAACAATGTCCAAATCCTTCAGCATCTCAGGGCAAATGTTATCCACACCTTGCGCCTTGCTGCTGAGGAGCTTCTTGGCTACCTCAGCGACTTCTGCCAGGGATATGGGCGATGCGTTAGTTGGGTTCAGGAGCACCTCAAAGTGTTCCTTCTACCACTCAACTATATCCCCAGTCTGGGTCAGCAGTTCTCCTGCCCAGCTAAACACAGCCTGGGCCAAGCCCTGCTTTCCCTTCCTGAGCCGCCGAACGGTTTGCCAGAACTTCCTTGAGGCCAACCGGCCAACCAGGTCAAAGTCCTTCTCCATTGCCTTCCCATACTCCTCCCACACTCAGGTTATTGCTTTTGAGACTGCCAAAGCTGCAGCCGTTCTGGCCTCCCGGTACCTGTCTGCTGCTTCAGGAGACCCCCTGGCCAGCCAAGCCTGAAAGGCCTCCTTCTTCAGCTTGACAGTTTCCTTCACCACTGGTGTCCACAGGTGGGTTCTTAGGTTGCCTCCACAACGCAATGATCTTCTGACCACAGCTCTTAGCAGCCGCCTCCACAATGGATGCCTTGAACATGGCCCACTCGGACTCTATGTCCCCAACATCCCCTGGGATGCACAAGAAATTCTTCTGGAGGTGGGAGTTGAAGACAAGACAGATGGGGGGCCTCCATCAGACGTTCCCAGTTTACCCTCACTACTCGGGTTTTCCAGGTCTGTCCAATAGCCTCTCCCACCATCTGATCCAACTCACCACCAGGTTGTGATCAGTTGACAGCTCTGCTCCTCTCTTCACCCAAGTGTCCAAGACATACGGCCACAGGTCTAATGATACGACTACAAAGTCGATCATTGACCTTTCGGCTAAGGTGGTCTGGTACCAAGTACACTTATGAACCACCTTATGCTCGAACATGGTGTTCGTTATGGATGATCCATGACTAGCACAGAAATCCAATAACACAACACTGCTTGGGTTCAGATCAGGCAGGCCATTCTGTGTTGTAAATGTGTATTCTGAACTGCTGTTAGGTGCATAAGCACACACAACAATCAGAGCCTTCCCTCCAGTGACTTGCAGTCACATAGAGGCAACCCTCTCGTCCCCCAGGGAGAACTCCAATACACTGGTGACTTGTGAGCATCCCCACACCCCCCAGTAATATGTGTAGAGGTGAGCCAGCATGCTCCCCTCCTGGGTCTGGCTCCAGAAGGGGCCCCGGTTGCCTTATTCCAGGCAAGGTGCTCCAGCTCCTTATTGGCCGATTCATATAGGTTCTTTGAATCGCTCTTAGTCTGGCCCCTCCCCTGTGACCAATTTGCCTTGGGAGACCCTACCAGGGGCTATTGCCCCCTACAATACAGCTACCAGGATCACAGGTACACACAAACCACTGCATTAATGTGGCAATTCATGGGACATGAATATGGAAATGTCATATCTTTTGCACAAAACTGTAATTGTAACAGCTGTGTTTTGTTGGCTCAATCAGTGCAGTTTGCATAAACTGGTTTAGAAAGAAAATTACATTAAAAAAAATATTGTGAATTTTGCGCGAGAACCATGATGCAGCAGGTGTAGCAGTCACTCAAAAAATGTAGATGAACTTTTTCATCAATTTATGCCTGAACCAACAATGATGTTGAAATAAAAGAACATAAAAATGAAAGGCTGGCCATGAAACATTAGATCCTTGTCCTTTTTCTCTAGCAAAGGGACTGAAGATCAAGTTCCCCTGATAGACCACCACCCCACGGATAATGTGGTCCAGACATTATCAAGTAAATTATGTGGATGATTTGCATTTTATTTATTCAGTTAGCTAGTTAGTTTTTTGTGAAGCTTATAGATTGTATTTCCCAATATCAAAGTCTAAATTGTTTTTCAAAGCTCTCTCCACTCTGCCAATAATGAAATCGAGGTGGGGAAATACCAAATCCTTTATACTGTATATTTATTTATTAATAAAAAAAATACCCATGATGATTTGTGTTTTATTTTTATATTGTAGAATGTAAAGGCACCTGAGGTTGCTAAAACCCTCAAACCAGATCATGACCTCAGTGTCCTGAACAAGGAGATTGCTCTGTTTAGTTTATAATTGTTGAAATTCTTTTTTGACAATTATTGGAGAATCTTAAAAAAAAGAACATTTTATTTGAAAGTACCCAAGACTTCATGCAGATTAGCATAACATTCCTAATGAGATTATTCCAGATGGATTACTTTTGTTTTGCACCCATCATCTGAAATATTTATGGTTTCATAGAAAAGCTCATAATTATTCATGTATGGCATAATTGACAAATATTATTTTATGAATATTCAGTGGTTACACTGAGGAGATTTCTGTTCCTCTGCTCTCGTCTATTGATCAGTCTTGTGCCAGAGAAGCACATGTACTTCTTACAAAGTAAGCCTGTGAAAATAAGTGCTTTGTTTTCACAGGAAAATACTGTATTGTGTACTGAAATATACTATGTAAACTGTCCATAAAGAACAATCTTTTAAGGTGACAAAGGCCTATTCTTTATGCAAAATGTGATTCATTTGTCTTCCTTATGTGGCAAATGACAAATGACAAATCTACAGAGAGCTTTTCAGTGGGGTTAAACTTATCAGTGTACAAATAATGTTTCAGTGTAGTTGTAAGTCAATTATGTCAATTATGTCATTGCAAACAGTCAAATTTATCAATTGTTTTTTCAGATTGAAGTCTTCAGGTTGAAGTTGTGCTCACTGATTGTAATGTGTGTTTATTGTGGTTCCACTCCCACTAGTGGTTTCATTGAGCGGTGCAGCCAAGTTTTAAATAAGGGTCAACAATATCCACCAAACTGCAGTATATTAAGTGAAGGAGAAAGAATGAAGTTTAAAAAAATATATATTTATTTCTAATTAAGCTATTACAAAGTCAGTTATGTTATTGTCAGTTTACTTTGTGGCTGGGTCCGTCTCACAAGTGATAGCTTCACTGTTAAGTACAAACTGTTTATGAAGGTAAATATGTTGCAAAATGCGAGCTTGTAGCTGAGAGCTTGTAGACTTGATGTGAGAACTCGTATAATAGGATTTGAGAAGTTGTAGAGCAAAAATCTGAACTTGTATGTTGAAATTTTCACTCGTAGAAAATATTCACACACGTGAGCTGAATTTGAAGTCACACAGCAAAAACACGAGAGCTTGCAAAAAAAAGTGAACTTGTATGTTGAAATTTTCACTCGTAGATTGATACCAATCAGAAATCAGAAAGGACAGCAGGGGAAAAGAGCCATGAAAAGAGCGCTTTCATCTTCTGATTTCTGATTGGTTCACCGACCCCCCCATCCCCACCCAAGCAACAAGTCCGCAGCATAAATCAATTGTAACTGCACTCCCGAATAACAAATAAAAGCATCTAATGCCCCTTAGCAGGGCAATAGCATTTGTCAGTACCTTCTTAAATCATTACAAATCACTGTTAAAACATTTTCATTTCATTTTACTCTGCTAGGTTGATTTTGAAAAGCAAGTTGGTTTATAGGAAAGATTTGTCCATTGGCTTAAAATAACTACTTTATTAAAGTTCCTCTCCAGACACATTTACATAAAACTTCTCACAAAATATATTTTGTTTAACATGGTTTTCCCAAAAACAAAGTAAAACAAAAACTCTGAAAATTGAATGGAAGCACATCTACTCTTTCTCCCTCATTGAGATGTATAAATAAGGCCTTGCACTAGGTTGACCGGTGAAAGAGCAGATCAAGAGCAGCCATCATGATGGCTAGTGTTAGTGGAAACAAAGATTCAGCCATAACGTAACATGTTTGAGCCTCAGTCAAACCCAGACTCAGATAAGGAGTCTGTTGTGCACCAAAGTTGTAATCGCATCTTTTGTTTATGTTGTTTGTTAGCTTGTTAGCTTGAAACAGGCAGTGGCTGACAGTGTTAGTGGTTGTGAAATGTACAATAATATCTGCTACAATGTTAAAGTGTGTTCACATCTTAATAGTCAACCAAGTTTGCCTGGGAACTGGCTCATTGGCAGTAGACATATTCGAAAATTAGACAGCAATTGGCTTTTGTACTTGTGACGTACCAAATCTAGCTCGCCTGGTGTACATTTGAATCTCATATTTGTGGTAAATGCACATCTCCCCCTTCAGTAGAGGAATGTGAAAACACTTCTGTAATAACAAACTTTGGACAGATACAAGTCAGTATAGTCCAAGTCAGATATTTTAGGTGGCATAAACATAGTAAAAAAAACATATTTTTGAGTGGAGTGGATCTTAAAGGTAAGGGAATAATTGCGATCATGCAGTTAAAAGAAATCAACATTGACTGTTGGTAGCAAACAGGAAGATTCCTGTGTCAAAGCCTGAAATTTTATTCATGGAAGGACAGTTTCAAACTTAAATTTGTGTCTCAAAATGATGACTCGAAAATTCAAACGTTCCATCTTATCATACTGACTTATAAATGTGACTTTGACATAATTTTAAAAATCTTTTTTTTCTAAAGATTTTCTGATTTTTTTTATTTGTTTTGCTTTGTTTTCTTGGCAGAAATTGGCTTCCATATCTTCAAGAAGTCCTATTAAGATATTTTAACTGACATCTGCTCACCTGTTCAAAACAACTATTTTCTGGGACATGTTGGTCTTGTTTCACTAACAATGTGTTCATCCAGAATTTGATAGCATGTCTTCATTGACAACTCTCTGATGTTAATGTTTTACAGGGACATGTTATAATGACAGTGTGTCTTCAAAGAATGACTCATTCGTTCTCTTCTCTTTAATTGTATCATATGATGAATGATAATTTTTTTTTTTTAAACGTGTTCCAGTCCCACTTCTCAGCTGGAATAAGCTCAGTTTGAATGACAGTCCAAATCCAATAGAAAAAACAATGTACAATGCTGATTCATCATTATTTTTGACTTTGGCTTTGTCATCATTATAAACACTGTGTTATGCACAAATATAAAAGTTATGGTAAAGTCATGCATGGCTGTGTTCTGATAGCTCAACTACAGCAGCCAGTTAAAGACCCCATCAAATCTGGGAAATGACCGCTGTTGGATGTTTGAGTCACAGCTTTGTCCCAACACAGTGAGTGGGATGTTTGCATATGAACCCCTTATCAAACATTGAACTGAGGACCTTGTTCAGATAAATATCCCACAGAAATGAGCAACTCTTCATTCTCCAAGAAGACAAGACCACAACTGGTGGCCAAAGCAACATGGTTTCATCACTTCTTGCAACCGCTGGAGGACTTCTGCTACTTTTCTCCTTCTCATCAGCAGTAAGTCACTCAATTTAGATTTTTCACTGACGCAGTTTTCTGAGCACAAAAATCGAAATATTTTTTCTCATTTTTGTGCAGCAAACCAGAGGAGACAACATTGCAACATGCACCCCAAATGACGGCTTTGTAAGTATCCAGTGACAAATAATAAGCTTATATGTTTTTGCTGCACAGATTGCACTTGTATATTAGAAACCACACAACGATCTATGTTTTTCACTTGTCCTGTCTAGGGAAAGTACTGCCCTACTACATGTGGAGTGGCTGATTACATGTTCAGGTATACTTCAAATGCGAACAGGGAAATCGACATTTTGCAACGGGAACTTGAAACAATTGCCAATTTGACCCAGGGGGCAGAGGAAACGGTTGTCTACATGAAAGATTCTGTTACTTCAGCTCAAAGGAGTACCACGCCAGGTAACACAGTTTGGTTCCATTAAATCTCATCCTAAAACCTATCCTCATACAACTGCCCTTACAACCCTTATTAATATGACTAGATATTTCGGTCTCTTGTGGTTATTTACCTACTTTAAATTCCTCTGTAAAACAAATCTGTTCTTTGACTAAATTAATTTGACTTGGCTTGACTCAAGCACAAACTGCTGCTAATATACATTTAAAATTGTATTAAACTGTGGTGAATGTTTTGAAAGTGCATTGAGGTGACTACTGCCACTGACTTTATATTTCAGACGCATACTTCAAAAAGTCATCAAGCGTGCAGGAAGATGTTCTTCGATTTGAAAAGACCATCGTCGCACAAGAACAGCAAATATTGTAAGTGAAGCACTGAGAGTACAGAATTTGACATGAAACTGCCATATCAAGTGGTGGAATGTCAATTAAGATACATTGTAATAGATTAATCACAGAATGTAAAATATATCAGATTTTCTTCACTTATACCAGTTTTAATGTGAAAGGGCTTCATACCCATGAAGGCATCAGGAATAATAGTTTAATGTTTGATACAGTGTATAAAAGACATAAAACCAAGACATACTTTTACTTACCACCCACGCCTTAAGATCAATGCACACACCTCCTCACCCACACAGTCAGGAGTGAACATAGATCAAGGGGCGATTTGCCACCCACTCCTCGTTTCCCTGTAGACACTGGACTCACTCCTGAAATAATTTTTTTTTTTTTAAACAGTCAAATTTAATTGTGTTTCATGTCCAAATTTGATTCATCATTTGTCCCTTTGCTTCTTATTTTATCTACTTTGTAAAATATCTTTAGGCTTCAATGTTTTGTGCTGCTCACTGTGTGAGAAACTGAAACATTAATTACTTTCGATACAGCTCATACAACTCATTTGTCTCCCTCTTTCCAGTGAACTTCAGAATTTAATCTCATCCAACGAGCGGAGAATGGCAGACTTAAAACAACTCTCCATACAGCTGCAGCAGAAATGCAGTGAGCCTTGCAAAGACACAGTTGAGATCCAGACGACCACAGGAATGGGTAAAATTAAATAAATAAATTCAATCCATTGAACCTCAGGTCATTCCCATTACACAAGAGATTTCTCAATCTTGCCTCATCTGAACATTTGTCCTTGTTCAGTGTTTAGTTACAGAGTAAAATCAATATGGTGCATTAGTGCAAAGTAAACAGATGATCGTTCCTGTTGTGACCTCGTTTCAAAGTAATTTCTTAACATCGTAATTATGAAACAAATGTTGACATAATTCAAGAAAAAATAAAAACTATTTTCTATAAAACTATATAAAAATCTATTTTTGATTGTGATTTACAATGGGCAGCACTTTTCTGGAGCAAACCAGACAGTCTTTTCTATTTAAGGTTTTGTTGTACCATATTTATTAATGTTGAACTTCTTTTTCATCAGACTGCCAGGATATTGCAAACAAAGGCGCCACCACCAGTGGTCTTTACTATGTGAAGCCAGCGACAGCCACTGTGCAGTTCCTCGTCTACTGTGAGATTGACAGCTTTGGGCGCGGCTTCACAGTAATACAGAGGGTATGCTTCACTGTTATTGCCTCACAATGAAGGAAAATAGCTCTGCACTGTCTTCATCTTGTACTGGATGATTCCTATACATTACTTTAGCCAAGAAGAAGTTTGAGGTTTTGAGAAATGTTTTGTTGACTAACTGCAGAAACAAGAGTCAAAATCTTGTACTGCTGTAATAATTTTGACACTGGTCATTTTTGTGTGTCCACAGAGACGCGATGGCAGCGTGGACTTCTACAAGGACTGGATCCAGTACAAGGAGGGCTTCGGTTATCTCTCACCAGACGACACTACAGAGTTCTGGCTGGGCAATGAGAAGATTCATCTGCTGACTCTCGGTACGACCATCCCAACTGTGCTGAGGATAGAGCTGGTTGACTGGGAGGGCAACAAAAGGTACGTACACACACACACACACACACACACACAGAAGATAACAGATTATGTAAGAAAAGAGCAAATGGACTCATTGAGCAAACATGACCCTTTGAAGAAGAAGAAAATGACTCTGCAGGTGTCACCATAAACTAACATTAATCCTCTGTGTGGCCTTTCTCCAGGTATGCCGACTACACCATGTTCAGAGTTGGATCAGAGGACGACAAGTACCGTCTAACATACGGATTCTACTTTGGCGGTGATGCTGGAGATGCTTTCGATGGCTTTGACTTTGGTGAACCCAGTGACAAGTTCTACACGTCTCACAACGGCATGCAGTTCAGTACCTTCGACAGGGACAATGACAGGTTTGAAGGCAACTGTGCTGAGCAGGAGGGCTCCGGCTGGTGGATGAACAGATGTCATGCTGCACATTTGAACGGCAGATATTACCAAGGTGAGACCATATGGCTACAACAAGTGCCAAACCCTTTCACCGGTGTTCATTTGCATGATTGTTGCTGTTTAACGCTCGATAAATGTTATCCATGCACATACATTAGTAAAAATAATTTGAGGTCCACTCTAAGCTCTCTGCGTTTTCCTCATCTAGGTGGCAGGTACACAGAAAAGGATGCAGGTAAATACGGTAATGACAATGGTATTATTTGGATCACATGGCACAACCGCTGGTACTCCCTGAAAGAGACCACAATGAAGCTCATCCCCGTCAGCCGTATCGCAGCAGGCGGTGGACAGCAAGCTGGGGTGAAGCAGCTCCAGGGACTTGGTGTTTAAAAAGTATATGCTTGTGGTCTGTTTAATCTGCAGTAGACATGTTCATAACATGTCTCAGTGGACAGTCTCTGACTTTATGATGTGTCTCTGTGTCATGGTTGCATTTTTTGCTGATCTGAACTCACAGGACACTGATGTTTGCATTCTCCTTTTCTTCTTCAGTGCTGTTCTTAATAAACATCTTTTCTTAACTAAATATGGTTTGTCATTACTTTCACATTATATTAAAAAATGACAAGTTAGCTGATGCTTTTATCCAAAGCGACTTACAATAAGTGCATTCGACAATGTGGACACAACCCAAAAATGAACATAGTGGTGTACTATGAAGCATAGCATATAGCCAGGCTTTCTTTGCAGGAGCTGGCAAAACCTAAAGCCCCAGTCAAAGATAATGAGTATCACAAATGTGGTTATCATTTTGCGTGCATTGCCATTAACAGGGTGGTTCGTCATTTGTCGTCTCTTCTTCCTCACAAAATATACCGCCTTCTTCAGACAAGAGAAACAGGTTGTTATAATGGAGAGCTATGAAGAATATACTGTTGTTTTTTTTTAAAAGATTACGGCAAAATGTGACACTCTTGTTGCATGTAAAGCAATGCTGGCAGAAAAGTGCTGATCGTGTAAATTTGTAATGTGTTTTTTTTTTTTAACCACTAAATGCACTCTTATGTCTGCTGTTGTTTTTCTGACTTGACAAGTGCACATTGTAGAGCTCTTAAACTTTAAACTTGATACAGCATATTTAAACAATGTACTGTATTTAGGTCTGACACTGTCCCATAATGAAGAAGACGTGGAAATCACTTTAGTTTTTGGCCAAATCAAAGTGAAATGATTTTTATTCAGTGTTCTTTTAGCTGCACTACCGGCAGTATAAAATGGACTTGGCAGCAAAAATAACTGTGCATTAAAATATAATCCAAAGTGGTCTATAGTTGCTGTGCCTTCATCTTTCTTTTAGTGTATGGATGGTATAAATTTAAAGTGTTAATATTATCCGAAGCAAATAGGAAAAAAGATTTTCTGCATCACAAACTGAATACATGTATGTTACCAAAAAAAACTTTAATTACTCCCCTTCTTTTAGTGGCATAACTGTACAAACTTTAATGTACAGCTCAGCAAGATTGTATATAACTTATTTCTTCAGCTGAGAATCAACATCTCAGAATATTGTCAGGAAAATAATTTTTGAAAAGGCAGCGCTGTTTTTTGCCAATTTTAATAAATCCAAATCTCTGATCATAACCTCCTCCAGACCGGGTTAAGTGTACCATGGTGAGCCAGGTTAAAAGAGAGCCATGACCTTTGTGACATTGAAAACTCTGGCTTTAAGCTCAACATTAACCCATTGATCTTGCTTTGTAGTACATCCTTCAGGTGAGTTTTCAGTCTCAACCTAGACAAGTTATTTTCAGTCAAGGTCCAGTGTGTATGATTAAGTGGCATCTAGCGGTGTGGTTGCAGAGTGCAACCAACTGAATAATACCTGTCTCACCCCCCCTCCAAATGTGAAAGGCCCTTCTAGAGCCAGTGTTTGGTTTGTCTGTTGTGGGCTACTGTAGAAACATGATGGTGCAACATGGCACACTCCATGGAAGAGGACCCACTCATTTATGTATTTATTTATTTTTGCTCATGATTATTAGCAGTGGTGGCAGACGTATTCAGATCCTTAAATAAAAGTACCAATAATGTAAATGTACAAGTAAAGGTCCTGCAGTCAAAATGCTGAATAAGTCAAAATAGAGAAGTATTATAAGTAAAATGTACTTAAAGTATTGAAGTTTAAGTACTTGTTCTGCAGTAAAGTATCCCCGGTGATTGATATATTTATATGATTGTTAATACTGATGCATCAATGAGTAAGCAGCATGTTACTGTTGCAGGACTAATTGTTTGAGCTTGAGCTAGTTTTAAGTACTATAACTACTTTTAACTACAGCAGACAGTATATAAAATAGTAGTAGTAGTAGCTGGGTTGTTTGGTTCACTGGTTCCCAATATAGGAGTGAGGCCTCTCAAAGGGTCACAAGATATATCTAATGGGTCGTGAGATGATTACTGGGGCAGGGAAAAAGAGAAATTATAAAAATATTGATTGATTTAACAGTTGTTTGAAGTAAACCATCTGAGAGGGCAAATGTTTGGTGGACCTGCTAACAACTCATAGACATCTAAACTGGGACAAGGAGCCCCAACTGAACTGATTTCACATCCCAACAACATTAGGATCCACTGGTTTAATCTTAAACAATGTCTTGGATTTATATAGTTTGCATCTTAGCTTATTGTGTGAAAAGTAACTAGTAAGCTAGCAGATAAATGTAGTGGAGTAAAAAGCACAGCCTCTGAGATGTTATGAAGTATAGTTAAGCCTATAGCATTAAAAAGAAATAGCCTGCTTGAACTGAATACTTCAGTTACTTTCCTTCACTGATTATTAGTGTAAATTAAAAAATGTTGGGGAAAAAAATTCCACAATTCATTATCTTGTGCACAAGTACAAAAGAGAGGCTGTTTAGTTTGTTGCATTGCATTAGCCTACACTTCCCAGCCGCTAGAGGGCGCTGACAAAATGCTAGCTGCTATTGGTATTGTTTACTTCCGGGGCGTATAGTTGTCGATTTGTGTGGTGGTCATGTCGTTAGGATTGTGATATATTTTTGAGTGCGACCAAGCTGTAGTTATTTAAAAAAATATATCTTCTTCGTCTTTGGTGTTTTATCTTTTCATATATACTCACAATGACTGAGGTAAGCCGAGGTTTGACGTGTTTTCACAGCTTTTTCATGTGCTCCCGCTCCGGCGCTGCTGAACGTATACCCCGGCGGGCCCGGCTAATTGCTGGATCACGTTACGTTTACGATATGATTTCTTGTATGTATAGCTTTGATTCGAGGGTGGAGTAAATGTAAGCCATTCTTAGTGATAAAAAATAATATATTTAAGAGAACTATTTGCTTCTGCAGGATGTCCAGAAGCACTCGGTCCACACTCTGGTCTTCAGATCACTCAAAAGGACGCATGATATGTTCGTGTCCGACCACGCGAAATCCATCGCACTGGATGACGAAAGGTAATTCTGGCTTCATAACCTGTTGCAGATGTATTTGAACTTAATTTCCTCTGTTTAAAGTACATTATAGTATTCACAAATCTTAGATTGGGTTTAAAACTATCCTTGGTTTTCGACGTCAGTCTTACGTTAGTCCATCTTTGATTAGAGGGCGCTATAGAGGAAAAGAACAGTGAAATTTCGCTTATTTCTGTTTTAATGATTTCGATAAACGCCACATAAATCTATAGGCTGAGCGACATTATGTGCAGTAGCTTTCTGAAAATTTTTAGTTGTATAAGAAGGGAGAATGGGTACAGATTTATTTTTTCCTATAAGCTCTCTTCGGCCATATGTAATGTTTATTTACTTGTAATTTGAGACCCAATAATGTGAGTTTGTATTAAGTGTTATTGTAGGACAATTAGCTGATAAGAGTCACTTGACTGTAGAGCTGGGCAGTGTTTCTTTTACTGTTGTTACAGAATTAATAAGGATATTTATCCAATATGAATACATGTATTAATATATGACAAATATATTAAATATCAAATGTATGCGCCTATATAATGAAATACAATGAGAGCTGTATGACAATATTGATCTTTTCTACTATTGGGAATTGTCTGGTATTTAATTAACTACATTAACCAAAACAGATCAATTGATTTGCAACCCATATCAATATTGTGATATAAAGTTACCATGACTGAAGATTTTTGTCCAAATTGATCAAAATAACGACTTTAAAACAATGAATTGTGTATTGTTATGCAATATATCAGCTAAAACCCCATTTATTCACTAGTAAAATGATGACATGACAGAATTATATTATCACTATATGAGTAAAGTGACCTCATAAGAGATTTTGAAGGGAAACAAAATTGTACCGGTGCTTCCTGTATTTGCAGCTACAAGGTAAAGATGGGGGTGAAGCTGAAAGCGGAGTATGGTGCAGTTCTGCACATGCCTGTCCTGAAGGAAGGGAAAGACAGAGTCTCACAGCATCCTGGCAGCATGCAGAGCCAGCAGAGCTACACACAGCCAGGTAAGGATTAAACAAACGTTACATGTTACGCTCAGTATGATGATTTTGCTAGACTCTTTCTATTTTATGCTGCCTAACACTTCTGCGCACTAAATGTTGGAGGCAAATACTGTACATCTTACTCCACTTCTATAATCCATTAATAGAAGATGTGGAGAAAAATATCCACGCAGAAATTCTATTTTCAGGCCTCCAGAAAGCCCAGTATTTAAAAAAAAAAAAAAGTAACTTATGTGGAATAGTTTGAAGACAGTTTTATTGTTCTTTTCTGAATATTGAAGCTTTTTTTTCACAATGTATTTCAGGGGAGGACCCAGAATATCTAATCGCCGGGACACATGCTTATCCCTCTGGTCCTGGTAAATATGCTATTGTTTTAACTGAGCTGCTTGCTTTGTAACAGTGTTATTCCAGTGTTTATACCAGTATTTTTCCTTCAATAGGAGTAGCTTTGACTGCTGACACAAAGATGCACAGGAATCCAAGTGAGGGAGGGGTCCACTCCATGGCGCTGGCTTTGCCGCCTTCACAAGCCAGGTAAACCTTTCTTTTCCCTCCAGAATGTGTAAGTTTATTGGTAGTAATTTGACAAACACTCCAGATGAGGTACTTTTCAGAACCTTTTCAGGATTTTGACACAACCTATTTGTATACAGTGCAAACAATCTTCACTCTGTTGTTAAATTTTAGGCAGGAAGCGAGCCGCACCGCAGCCAGTGTCGCCGACATCCATCGACACGCAGGCGGAGCAGAGAGATCTCATCCTCAGTCAAGTGCTCTGGTAGGTCACAGTGTATTTCCACATTCACTTGATGTGAAATCTTGTTTACCCTTCCCGTAAGAGTCCCAGAAGAAGTGCAGAGCTGATAATGAATGTATTTATTTTAGTTGCTCATGGAGGGAGGCGGCACCAGAAATTCCTCACTTGTGAGGAAAGCACCAACCATGCCTAAACCCCAGTGGCATCCACCATGGAAACTGTTTCGGGTAACTACAGATTGTTTGAACTTGTCCAGTTTATGCTGTATTTTCCTTTGTATAGATACTTGACACGGTGAACCCAAACTGAGGCCTACATTTATTTTTTAATGGTAGTATGTTTTATCTTGACAGGTCATCAGTGGTCACCTGGGCTGGGTGAGGTCCATCGCTGTGGAGCCCGGGAATCAGTGGTTTGTCACAGGATCTGCTGATAGAACCATAAAGGTGAAATAAACTGAAAATAATCTATATTTTTGGTCTAAATATAAAAAGCAATAACAAATGTTATTCAGAAACTTTATCTTTTAATTGTCCTGATTTAGAAGGACAACAAAATATGAGCATGAGAATCCTGTTTGACTTTGGGAACAGCAGTTCGCCAAAATAATCTTAATTTCCCCCTCACCTGCCCTGGTTGTGTTTTTTTCTAATCTCTGTAATCATCTGTGTTTTTGATCTCTTCCTGCTTTCATTTAATCCACTCAATCTAGTTAAGTCCATTGTATTTTAAGTAGGTTAATGCTTGTCAAAATGGATGATGGCAGCGTTATTACATACTGCTGTTAACAGCCCCATTTCATACAATTTGTTTTGGAGCTGGACGCAATATGAAAAGCACTTTTCCAGTATCCACAGCTGCATATTTAATGATGATGTCCCTCCTGCCACCTCAGGATGGCACTCTGGAGAAACTTTCTGGAAAACGTCTGATATGCTCATAACATGACCAGAAGTCTTGTTTGTCTTGACAGATCTGGGACCTTGCCAGTGGGAAACTGAAACTCTCCCTGACTGGACACATCAGCACAGTGCGTGGTGTGGCGGTCAGCAGTCGCAGCCCCTACCTGTTCTCCTGTGGAGAAGACAAGCAAGTCAAGTGTTGGGATCTGGAGTACAACAAGGTATGACATGATAGTGAGAGCGAGCGTAGTGTGTATGTACATCCTTTACTGGATTTCTGGATTCTCTTGACAATGTCAATCTGTGTATTAGGTCATCAGGCACTACCACGGACACCTCAGTGCTGTGTATGATTTAGACCTCCATCCAACTATCGATGTGCTGGTGACATGCAGCAGAGATGCTACAGCGAGGGTGAGCCCACACTTTGCATGGTCGCTATTGAATGTATGAATGATATCGTTGATATGATGTGTTACCTTCACGGGTTCAGTTTCTGTTTTCAGACGAGGCTTCTCACTGTTGAAGTTTTATAGTGTTATTTGTTTATATTTCCAGTTTCTGTATTCTTTGCTCAGCATCATGTCTGGTCTGCTCCTGGCCACGATTCAGTTTTTAAAAAATCTTGTGTTATGTTTTCCAAGCATGACTAACTTCTGCATCTGTCACCTTACACCTATACAGCACCTACTGAACAAAGGGACAACAGTTAAATAGTGAACAACATGCTCATTCTGCCCTGAATCAAAGAGAATGCTCATTTTCACTTGGTGTGGTGTTCGTGGTGTCCACCCAGCTGTCCTTCGATCAGAGAAGTGTAGTTACATATGATGTGTAAGTAATTAGGCCTCTGATTGGATCATTAATTCAACTGATTTGATATCTTCTGTCCATGCAGGTGTGGGACATTAGGACAAAAGCTAACGTGCACACACTAACAGGCCACACCAACACTGTGGCCACAGTAAGATGTCAGGCCGCAGAACCACAAATCATCACTGGTAAATTTATTTATTTTTATTTTTTTTTTCTAAAGAAAACCAAACTATTCGTATCATCATTAAGTGTTGAAGTTGTAGCTGATTGGTTGGTCTCGACTGAATTAACTTTTTCACAGGCAGCCACGATTCAACCATCCGGCTGTGGGATTTGATCGCTGGAAAAACCAGAGCGACTCTGACAAACCACAAGAAGTCTGTCCGAACGATTGTGCTGCATCCCAGACAGTAAGTGACCTCAGTTATCTAACCCCAACATATAGTTTTTATTAGTTAGTGTTAAGTGTAGTGCTGATACAAGGAGTCTGTTAATAGTTGACAAGAGTTGAACTTTTTATTTTATTATTTATTTTTTGATTAACTGTTAATTATCAAGTAAACATGCTAAAAGTTGTCTGGTTTCCATTTTATGGGATTGGTTGCTTTTCTCAGTTTTGTATCATATTAAATTGAATAAATTTGGTGTCTGATCTGTTTGAACAAATTCATAATTTGATGACTTTTTGACTGAGATTTTTTGATCAATAATAAAAACTAAGCCCTTGTTGAGTTATTAGGAACAGTAAGCTGTTTTACCCAAGGGGTTTGTAAGTGTTTGTAATAACATGTTGTCTTATTTACAGATACACGTTTGCCTCCGGTTCTGCTGATAACATCAAGCAGTGGATGTTCCCAGATGGCAACTTCATCCAGAACCTGTCGGGCCACAACGCCATCATCAACACTCTCGCTGTTAACTCTGATGGCGTGTTGGTGTCTGGAGGTATTCATAACAAGCTACTTGGCGTGTTTCATCAACAGAAAAATGTTTAACTTTTAATTCTTAATAATAGATGATCATGTTTTAATGATACAGGTGATTAACATATTGGAATAGAAACGCATGAAGCACCGAATTGTGATTCACCATTTTTGTTCCCTCTGTAGCCGACAATGGAACCATCCACATGTGGGATTGGAGGACGGGCTACAACTTCCAGCGGATTCATGCAGCTGTGCAGCCTGGATCTCTGGACAGCGAGTCGGGCATCTTTGCTTGCATGTTCGACCACTCCGAAAGCAGACTGATCACCGCAGAGGCTGACAAGACCATTAAAGTATACAAAGAGGACGACACTGCTGTAAGTTTTACTGTTGTATTTAAAGCCAGTGTAGATTTTAGTGTTCCAGTGTTTGCATTAGCACAATTTCACAACCTTGTTTTCTTTCTTGCAGACGGAAGAAAGTCATCCAATCAACTGGAAGCCAGAAATCCTCAAGAGAAAGAGATTCTAATGATTTTTATTCGTTCCTCTATTTTAATTCTACCAAATCTCCTGTTGTAGATGGCATCCATAAAGTCAGGCAAACTTCTTCATAACTAACATGTCTTTGACAGAAGCGACCACATCCTGTTTTAGTCTAAAAACCATTTGCAGTCTTCGTTGTACGATGTTAGTCCGACAAAGTGGCCATTTTGGACTGCCAGGAAGCTCCCTGAGTGTTTGTTCTTGATGAGGACGGCTCTCTGGTGGCTGTGGTCTGTCTGATCCACCAAAAGCTGCCACTCCTCACACACAGATGGACTGGCCTCAGAGTGGACCTGGCTCCTGATGGGGTTAAACCCTGCAGAGGGAAATACAAGCAGGTTAAAAACAAAAAAAAAGTGTTTTGTTTTCTATTGACTTTAAGAATTGCCGGTTGTACAGGCACAGAAACAAACATTGCCCTTTTTTCTGGCTTGCAATGTGACGTTTATTTTGCTCCATTTAATAAAGACCACATTTTTCACATACTTGCTGTGTCTTTGGTTCAGTAAGTTTCTGTACTCACCGAGGTATCTGTTGGTGACAACGTTCCTGTAGTATTTACAGCCATTACCCTTAATCTCCTCCCAGTAACAATGATCTCCAAGTGTCTCATTGAGCTCCACTGTGTTTCTGCTGTCACCAGTCAAGTCGCTTAGCCACCCACCTGTGAAATTATGTCACGACACAAGAGGATACAACATACCAGAATCTGCATAATGTTTCAACGTGCAAGTCTCAGATTGCTGTTCAGATTAAATGATTCACCCAAACTACAAAAAATGTATTTTCCGGCCCAACATTAAATGGTATCTATAGTCATGGAGTTAGAAAATTACATGTCCCAGTTATCCCTGGATAATTCAACATCAGTGTGAACTGTTGAGCAAAGAGTCCATATGAAAACTGTTGACATAGTGACAGAGGAACATTTCTTTTTTGTTTCATATCCATATCTACCTGACTCACAGATGTAGAGCTTTGAGAGAGCATGGCGAAACCCTCGGCCCGGTTTCTTCTTCAGGCAGGGATTTGATGGTTCCGGCTGATCCACCGTCTCTCTTAGAGCTTCTTCAGCTGCCAGGAGGTGACTGGCGTTAAACATGATCTCCTCCACCAGAGAGCGGAGACACATCTCAAAGTGCTCCTCATCCTTTTCTGCACTTCTAAAAGATCATTGACAGTAAATGTAAAATATCTGATGACAAGGTGTTTGTCAGTGATGGAATCCACTCTTTGTACCAAAATCAATTTTCATCCATTTAATTGGAGAGGATGAGGTGGTGTCTCACTTTGAAAGGCCTCCTCACCTGAAGTCCACCCACAGCAGACCTGCAGTGATCAGTCCCAGCCACTCACTGGCCTCCCAGTTGTTGGCCAGCATGACTGGCACGATGATGACCTCCCTGGTGTCAGCGTAGTTCAGCTCTTTCTTACAGCTGCGCGACGCCTGGTAAGCTGGAGTCATGAATGGACAAATCACGACAGCCCCCTCCACACCTGCAGCCATCCTGAAAACACAAACACTACATGGACCCAGTGGATTCTGCTTGAACTCCCAATAAGTAGAAATATACAGTAGGCTATATCATACATTCATTTATCCCATCATTGATTATGACAGAGGTTTAAACACAGTCCTCTTTACTCACGAATCATTGATGTTCCCCGTCACCCCACCTTCGATGTCCATCCACACAGGGAGACCATCATCTCTGAGGCGGTTGTATATGTTTTTCACAAGAGCCTGATCGTCCCACTGGTAGGAGAGCATAATATGAGCTGGCATTCTCCTGATTCTTTACAACAAGTCTAAAAACAACAAAGCTTCTCTGGTGGAGTTTTCACAGTTTGTGGAGTTGCTCAACAAAATGACCCAGACAAAGGGGACTGAGTAGCTATGCTGCTTGTTTACAGCTCAGGTTACATCTGTTGCCTGGTTACAGAGCTTGCAAGCACCTATGGGAGGATACATGATGGGTATTAAGTCCTGCAGGACCAACAAGGGCTCCACTATGATAATACACTGGTAGAGCTATGTGACTGAAGAGAAAATGGAAAGCTATGGAAATCTATGTTTCTGTCATTAAAACGTGTATATATTCTGGTGTATACATTTTTCCTCACTTGAATTGAGGGTCTAAGGACAGAGGATACAGATTGCAAAGCCCACTAAATAAAACTGACTTGAAATCAGAACTTCTGCCATTTTAGTTGACTGTAGTCTCGGATTGAGGTTACTGTACTGTACATCTCTGGATTCTGTAAAACTGGAGCAGAATAAAATCATTCTGGCTGAAATGAAATTCTTAGTTTGCTGCCCTCTCTGACTTAAAAATGAAAAACAAAAGAAACATGTCCATTAATAAATATATATGGCATATTTTAAAAAAAACTATTATATATAAGTATTTTATAATATTCCTATTCAAATGAAACTTGAGCACTTGGCCCATCATCAAACTTACTTTCATCTTGCACTCTGATTAATTTATTTGTTTTCATCTTTATTAATGTATTTGTTTATATTTCTAGATTATATTTGTGTGTCGTTATGATTTCCATAAATACTGTAAAGTAATTTCCATAGCCTTATTTCTTATGCTGATGTTGGCCAGATTGAATGTTCATGTCCTGATTTTAACATCATGAGCACATAAAATGGTGTTCAGAAAACATCTCTAAGCCAGTGATTTTTAAACCTGTGAAAAAAAAGTTTTTTTTTCATAATCAAATTTGTAAATGCACAGAACTGATTTGTAGGACCAAAAAAAGAGAGCTTTTAACTAACATGTAGACTTATGATTACATCAACAGACTCTGAGATAAAAGACTGCTTTTTGAACTTTGTTTTCAGTTTTTGTGTAACTTGCACAGATCCTGTAGACAACCTCATTTTTTAACAATACACACAAACAAGTTTTTTTTTAAAAAACAGGTTTACAAAACACAAAGTGATGTGGGGAGAAAGAGAGAGAGAGAGAGAGATAGAGAGAGAGAGATTGTAATTTTTACTACACTACATTTTTCTGACATTTTTCTTAGCCTACTTTTAAGATTGCAATTTTTCATACCCTTCCTGTCTAGTAAAAACCATGTATCTCAAAGTTTGATTTTGAATTTTTAAATTTTCCATTAAGTGGAGGGATTAAGTGCTCCTTTGTGAGTTGAAAAAAATATCTCCTACCTAATAAACTATTTGTTAGCTGGAAAATGCATCGTCACAAAGCTAAAAATAACAGGGCTGACTTTTTATAGATAAGTGGCTCTCACAGGACGCTGATGCTAAAAACATATGATGATCTTATAGAATATGATGTATTGCTGTATAGTAACCACCCAGCATGGACGGATTATGAAATCATGGCCCCCTGGGCCCGAAAGCCTCCTTGCCCCTACCCCCACCCACTGGGTGCACAAGTGACTTCAACCACCCTGTGTGTGTGTGTGATTATTATAATTATTATATATAATTATTTTAGCGCCACTTTCTTTCTACAGTTCGGTCTGCATTAGTTTAGCATTAGTAATTGTATTTCCTCTACTGTCCTGCACACTGTATGATCTTCAAGAGGTCACACATGGAGTTACTATGCCACCTGTCAGCACACGGCACCGTAGGTAGGCCTAATCGCTCGGCCTAATTAAATCAGGGCCACAGATGGAGCCGATCAGCGTGGGAGGTGCCCTCTGCCAGGGGGTGCGCTCAGTGCGCACAGTTGGTGCTCCGTGGCCACTCGGTGCTGTGGTGTGTGAAGGAGCCCAGGAGATTTGCGCTACTGGATGTGTGCAGTCTCCAAAGTCACGCGACAAGCTGCTGAAATACTACTATGGAGAATGGCAGCTGGCTGTTTTGCTGCGCGCAAAAATGGCGACTTTACCTGTATTTGTTTGGGGAGGTGCTGTAAAATGCGATTGAGGAGTGTGACTTTGACACGGAAATATGTAGCCTAACTTCGACTCACAAAGCAAGCGCTCGAAGCCATGTGTAACGGAGGAATGGGTCGCAAAAATGCCGCAACGTCGCTCCTTCGGACGCTCGTCCTGTCGCTGCTTTGCGCGCAGTCGCTCGGACAGGTGTTCAACCTGACGTTGTCTGTTAAAGAGGGCTTGCCTGCCAAAACCATCGTTGGAGACCTGGGAGCGGGGTTGAGCAGGCCAAGCACTGGATTCTTCATCTCGGAGAGCAGAGACTCTTATGTGTTCAGAGACTTGGAAATAGACGCAGACACGGGGATCATCTCCACTGCTGTGGTCCTGGACAGAGAGAGCAGAGATAAGTATGAATTTGTGGCCGCCACTCTCACAGGTGAGATGATAAAAGTGAAAATAGAGGTGGAAGATGTGAATGACCATTCACCTGTGTTTCCCTCAGAGGAGGTTGACTTGCAAATATCAGAACTGAGCCCCCCGGGGAGTCGATTTAAGCTTGAAGGTGCTAAGGATCAGGATGAGGGTGAGTTTGGTACCCAGGGACACAGGATCACAGAGAGCAAGATGGGGGACTTATTCCATCTGGAGTATCGCACTGGATCTGAGAACCACCTGAGCCTGGATCTCATCCTCACGAGCAAACTAGACAGAGAAACACAGGACTTCTACTCCCTCACCATTGAGGCCTTCGACGGTGGCATCCCAGCCAGGACGGGGACCCTTCAGTTGAATATTTACGTCCTGGATGAGAACGACAACCCTCCTGTGTTCAACCAGACTGAATATCACACCTCACTGCCCGAGGATGCTCCGCTGATGTCTGCTGTGTGTCAGGTGCATGCCGCTGACCTCGACCTGGGCGACAACGGCAGAATCACTTATGAGATCAACAGGCGGCAGAGTGACCCAAACGAGGTTTTCTCCATCAACGAAACCAGTGGGGTGGTGTACCTCAACAAGCTGCTTGATTATGAGACTCAGGCTTTTCACGAGTTGATCATCAGCGCGAGAGATAACGGGGCTCAGCCTGAGTACAGCAGCACTTTTGTTGGAGTGAAGGTGCTTAATATCAACGACAACAGCCCCAGCATCAGTGTGCTGTTTCTCAGTGAGACGGGAGATGCAGTGGTGTCAGAGGCAGCAGGGATTGGGGATTATGTGGCCCGGATTTCAGTGTCAGATCCTGACTTTGAGGAGGAGAGGGTCACTGTCACACTAGAGGGGGATGATGGCAAGTTCACCCTGAAGCAGACAGATGATTTTCTGTATGCTTTGTGTATCAATGCAGAGCTAGACCGGGAAGAAAAGGATCTGTATGAGTTGAAGGTGCGAGCATCAGATTTTGGGAACCCTCCCCTGAGCAGTGAGATTGTCTTCCTCCTGAGGGTGGCCGATGCCAATGACTGCCACCCAGTTTTTGAGAAGGATGTGTATGTCATCAGCATTGCCGAGGACGCTCCTCAAGGGAGTTCTCTCATCCAGATGCGGGCCCGAGACGCAGATGAGGGCGTCAACTCAGACATCAGATACTCCATCCTCAAGTCCAACCGGGACAACATGATCAGCATCGACCCGGAGTCGGGCCTTGTCACAACAGCTGCAGCTCTGGACAGAGAGACACAGAGGCAGGTTTGGTTCCTGGTGGTGGCAGCTGATGGAGGAGAGCAGTCTCTGTCATCCACAGCGACAGTCACTGTGCTGGTGGAGGATGTCAATGACAATGAGCCTGTGTTCCAGCAGCAGCTCTACAACGTGTCCATACCAGAGCACAGTGAAATTGGAAGCTGCTTCTTACAAGTATGTTGGAAAATATTTACCTTAAAAGCTCCATTTATTCAAAGCACAACATGTTCTAACTTACCCTTAGGGGTATTATAGCTTCTGACATATGTGTCCCTGAAACATGTCTTCACCCCACTACACTTTTCAAGTTTAGGGGGGCATTTGAAGTATCAGAGAGCTGACATGAATTGCATAGAGAGAGAAAGGGAATGACATGCAACAAGGTAGGACTGAACGAGAACAACCATCATCTTGTGATTACTTTGACAGATATAAAGATGAGTCAGTTTTTCTCATTTTCACTGAAAAAGAAATAATGATGTGATGTGATCTGCAGCACCACAATGCTTCTAATGGTATGTTGTGACACATTCCTGCGAAAAGGATATTGCTCTTGGCCATTTTGCGATTTCGATAATATTTCGATTAATTGTTCAGGCCTACAACAAATGTACTCAACCAGACTTTTTTAACTGGGGAAACTGAAATAACATGGTCAGTGTCTGAAGGTCTTAGGCCTCCACGATGCCGCTCAACCAATAAAATATAAGTTATCAGAATTTCCTCTTGGGTGGTCAAAACACTGAGAGATTATACTTGAAATGTTCCTCAGTAACATGTCTTTTCAGAAACATTGCCCTGCATACTCCTGATAATCCACACAACACTGAGAACTACAGAAAACTTGTTTTTTTATCCGTTTATTATCCACGACAATGTTCCTGTGAAGAGATGATGTTGATGAGTGATTTAATTTTTTCTATGCTGTGAGCAACCTAAATTAAGTTTTATTCACTTCCATTGTATTGGGGTGATGGCAGGAATCTCAGAGGCGCATGTCTTAAAACCTGGACAATGACACTAGTGTTGAAACAATTAGTCACTATTTTGATCAATTAATTATTTCAGTCATTTTACAAGAAAAAAATATTCACTAGTTCTCGCTCTTTCATTGTGGATTATTTGCAGCTTTTCTCTGTTTGGATCATTGCAAACTGTTTATCTTTGTGTTTTGGGATGACGGTTGGATAAAAGAAGCAATCTAAAGCTGCTTTGAGGGCTTTAAGAAATTATGATGATTTTTGACATTTTGTACACTTTTGTACATAGATTATTCCAGAATATAATCAGCAAATTAATTGGAAAAAAAAGTTGCAGCAAAGCTTATCTGTATGAAAAGACATCACCAGAGTTAAGTGAACAGACATTTTTAAATATTACAGATTGGGCATAGGGCTTCACCTTATTCTTCTTGGCATTTTAATGTTTCAGTCAAAGTTAAGGCACCCTCTACAACAGTGGTTCACAACCTGGGGGCGCATCCCCTTAAGGGGTCACAATATTCAGGGGTCAAGAAAAACATATTTCCGCATCACAAAATGATATTTGTTATTTTACATCTTTCAGAATAAATCTTCACTGAAATGAAATTGCCATACTGTAAAGGCAGAATAGCTAAAGACGACTAAGTCGTTTCATTCCATCCTGTTCAGGACTACAAACCACATGACAAACGAGGTGCTGGTTCATGTCAGTACTGAAATAGAAGTCTCTAAAATTAGCTTTTTTCTTGCGAAGTGCTGGAGAGTTTTACTCCTAATTTTTTACAGGGACACAAGTAGACATTTCTTTATCTTAAGGGGTCATATGGCAAAAAAAAACCCAAACACCGTCAACAACACAGGCCAGTAGACTTACTGATAATTTTCAAATAAACTTGAAAATTCTCTCAGTCAGATATAGACTAGATAGAACTTCTGATCTCAGTTTTGTTGTCTCTTTCTTACATCCCATAAGACAAAAGTAGCGTTTAGTTTGTATGCACAAAGACATCAGTGTTCCTCCTAAACACAACACAACACACACACACACACACACACACACACACACACACACACACACACACACACACACACACACACAC